>VZQC01014834.1:3527100-3570909 GCA_009823505.1 Rhizomys pruinosus
GTGTGTGTGTGTGTGTGTGTGTGTGTGTGTGTGTGTGTCAGCACACACACTTGAAGTCAGAGCCCAATTTGTGCAACTTGTGGGAGTTGGTGAGTTGGTTCTCTCCTACTACCATGTGGGGGTCCCAGGGATGAAACTCAGATCATCAAGCTTAGAGACAGGGGCCTTTACCTGTTGAGCCATCTCACTGGGCCCCACCCCTACCTGCTTATTGTCCCTAATTTTTACATTAAATTTTATCTTAGATATGTAAGTATTAGAAGAGACATCGGAGATTTTTCACATAGAGATTTGATATCATCCATGGCTTCAGACACCGAGAGTCTAGGAATATAGCCCCCTTGGATAAAAGGACTACTGCAGGGCTGGAGAGATGGCCTAGTGGTTAAGAGTGCTGACTGCTCTTGCAGAGGACCCAGGTTCAATCCCCAGCACCCACATGGCGGCTGAAAGCCATCTTTAACTCCAGTTCCAGGGAAATCCAGTGCCCTCTTCTGACCTCCGCAGCATTGCATGACATGGGTGCACAAACCTACATGCAGACAGTACATTCATACACATAAAAAATAAATAATAAAATAAAATTTTTTTTTTAAAAAAGGACTACTGCATACCTAAGGATCTGTGTGCAGTTCAGCCTGCAGATGGTATAGGGGCTAAGTAGCAGGTGGACAGGATAAGCCTGGAGGTAAAGGAAGGATGAAGAGTCAGTGTGCCCACACCTGAACAAATTTCCTAGGATGCCTGGGTTGCCTGGACCAGAAGCCTCAGCATGGTGCAGGAGAGAGACTAGTAACCCCATCAGGTGGTAAAGAGCATTCTAATCAGGGAATGCAGGTTAATTTTCAATTCCAGTTCCATCATTTTCTTTGTGCCCTTGGACAATGATCTATTCTCTGATTTCCTTATTATTTGAACAAAGAAACCATCACCAGCTCTTGAGAAGATGAATATGGCGCACTTGGTGGGAAACAAGCTCAGTCAAGAGTAGCTGTTTGCCAGCTGCAGCCTCAGCCATCCAAGCTCCGAGGATGCTCTCTCTTGTTCCTTCCGCCCCGTGCTTATAAAACTGCTGAAAACAGCCAGAGTGTTTCCTTCCAGTCCTGACCCCTTCCCTGGCAGGTGCTGTAGCTACTGGGTGCTCCACGAGCGAGACTGGCAGAAGGTTGCCATGGTGATCTCCCAGCTGGGCATTAGGACTCAGAGAGGGAGCTAAACCGTTTTTTATTCTTGTTTCTTGCCAGCTCTCCAGCTATGCTAAATATTTACCACTAGGCAATTACTGCACATCTGGAAAGGGCTGAATTATATTCCACAGCATATTTCACAGAAAAATTGGAAGGAATTTAGAGGTGGCTGGGTAAGTTACATCCTATCCACACAAACTTGGACTGTGCAACTATTAAAAATATTACAGCTCCATAATAATTGACAGGAAACAGTGCCGTGACAAGTTGTTAAAGAAGAAAAAAAGCAGATTATGAAATGGCATAAAGCTCACCACACCATCCATATAAAAACATGTTATATTTAACTGCTTGTATTTACGGACAAAGAAAAATGCTTGGAAGGTTGTTCCCCAAAGTGCTGGCTATGGTTCTCTCTGGACAGAGGGGTGGGGAAGACTCGGCAGTGCAGCTAAACTAGGGGTTTGCTTTCCTTGTCTAAGTTTTCGTCAACACTGGAGCTGGCTCACAATGAGCCATGTGTTTGCTATTAAAAGAAAATAGAGGGATGAGTGAGTCCCTCATCCCTTGGCCAATCTTGGAGGACTTGTGTCAACCAATCCAGGGCCTGGTGATTTATATGAGAGTGCCCATAGGCTCATGCATTTGAACATTTGATTCCCAGTAGGTGGCGCTGTTTGGAGAGGTTATGGAATCTTTAGGAAGTGCAGCCTTGCTGGAGGAAGTGTGTCACTGTGGGTAAGGTGTATAGCCTCACCCTACTCCCTGTTCTCTCTCTGCTTCATGTTATGTGGATGAATATGTGCTCTCTGGCTTCTTGGTCTATCTGCCTGCTGTTATGCCCTGCCTACCATTATGGAGGCCTGCCATTACCTACCATTATGGAGGCCCCACCATTACCTACTTTTATGGAGGCCCCACCATTACCTACCATTATGGAGGCCCCACCTTTACAGACTCTCCCTTCTGGAGCCCCTCCCCTTTTTCCATAAGTTGCTTTTGGTCATGATGTTGTTTTGTTTTTCTTTGGTCTTTTTGTTTTGAGTCAGGGTCTCCCTGCATCCCCAGCTGTTCTGGAACTCACTTTGTAGACCAGGCTGGCCTTGAACTCACAAAGATCCTCCTGTCTCTACCTCCCAAGTGCTAGGATTAAAGGCATACGCACCACGCCCGGCTGGTCATGATGTTTTATCACAGCAACAAAAAGCAACTAATAGAGTCCCCGCCCCATCTCTTGGCCTAGAGACAGTACTGGCCTTAGGACTCGGGCCCTGATTAGGAAATTAAAAAATTTTTAAATATATATTAAAAAAAAAATTGTGACTAGACTGGTTACGGTAAATTTCAAACCAGCCTGAGTTATGTGGTAAGCCCTGCCTCAAAATAACACAGAAACTAATGCAAACGCAAATCAAAAGAGCTAGGCTGGGTTTGTTAACTCAGAAATAGAGCATGTGCCAGGTATATGCAATGTCTGGTATATGCATATATATATATATATGGGGGGGGATCCTGGTACTTTAAAACTTATTTGATAGGGGGTGGATGGGGAGATGGTTCAGGTGGTAGAGATCTTGCTTAGCATGCATCAAACCCTGGGGCTGATCCTAGTACCCCATAAAATTGGACCTGCTGGCATACACCTACAATCTCTGCATGAGAAAGACGAGGCAGATCATCTTGTGATAAACTGAGTTTCAGGCCATCCTGACTCAAATAAATAAAAACAATTAGCTAATACAATAATTCATATCAATGTGTAGTTATTACTATTAACTTCTTCCTTTTTATTTTGGGTGTTAGGGAAAGAACTCATGGCTTCTGAACTCTAATTTCTTTTACTTAAAACAGGAAAAAAAAAGAGTGCTTGTGAATTCATAATACAAATGGCAGTTTCTGTTTGCTTATGAATACTGAATGTGATTAACAACTCTAAACTCATTCATGGACTATTTTTTCTAGAGTATGGGTGCCCCAAATCCAGGAAAAATGAGTATGTCTATATACAATGAAATCTTACCACAAGTAAAATAATCATTGAACAATATGGCTGCCTGCACACAAGACCTGGAAAGATCACAGCAGATATGCCATCATGGAAGAGGAAAGTTTCACTCTTAGTGAAGAGCTATAGGTAGTCAATGGCTACTGAGGGAGAACCAGTTTTCTTCAAGGATGAGCCCCCAATCCTAAGTGGTCAGATCTAAACACATGTGGATATGGGCAATACTAACTGGATGTATAAACAATTATAGAAAAAGTGGTAAATTTGAGAGGATCAGGGGACACGGAAGACTCAAGAAGGGTGGAAAATAATACAATGTATTCATGTGTGAAATCCCTAAGGTAAAATTGTTAAGAATCATCAGGCCTGGTGACACAAGCCAGTAATCCCAGTATGTGGGGGTAAGAGGCAGGAAGATACTCATAAATTTGAGGCTAACCTGGACTGTATACTGCTAGACCCAGGCTAGCCAGGGCTATAAGAGCAAAACACTACCTCAAAAATTTGCCAAGTGTGGTGGTGCACCCCTTTAGTCCTAGCACTCGGGAGGCAGAGGCAGGCGGATCTTTGTGAGTTCAAGGCCAGCCTGGTCTACAGAGTGAGTTCCAGGACAGCTGGGGCTACAGGGAGACCCTGTCTCAAAAAGACCAAAAAATAAAACAAAATAAACAGGTTTCATCTTGGGGAAGAGAAGGATACAATCTCTAAAATGCAGCTGTTTACTGGGGCTATAGGGAGACCCTGTCTCGAAAACACACACACACACACACACACACACACACCACACCCACACACACACACACACATCAAAAGCGCAGCTGTTTAGTGAAACAAACAAATTCAAAATCTAGTTTAAAAGCCCAAGATGCCAGGCGTGTGGTTGCAATGCCTTTAATCACTAGTCTCAGAGGCAGAGGCAGAGACAGGTGATCTTTGTGGGTTCAAGATCAGCTGGTCTACAGAGTGAGTTCCAGGACAGCTGGGGTTTACAGGAGACCCTCTGTCTCAAAAGATCCACCACCACCACCCAAGATGAAGCATGAATACCAGAACCAATCTGCAGTACAGATATGGACAGATATGGTGCCCAAGGTCAGGGTTTAACTATAATTTACTCTCAGCTTCAGAAATTCTGAAAACAGCAAAGGGTATAATGAACCATGTCACGGCTGTACCCTGAGACCAAGAAAGTAATCCAGAACAAGTAAACAGCTGGCAGAAGAAATACTAAAAACTTACCAGTGCAAACAAGATTTCGGCATAAGCCATTTCGGAAATCATGAAACACACGATTTCGATGTTCCTAGAGGAAGAAATATCAATGAACTCTTATTAAAACTGATGCACAGTCAGGAGTGGCAGACATGCCTTTGATCCCAGCATCAGAGAGGCAGAGAGCAGGACGGGTCTCTGTGAGTCTGAGGCCATACTAGTCTACAAAGGGACTGCCAGGCCAGCTGGAACTACAGGAAGACCGGTCACACCAACAAAAACAAAAAACTTATCATGATATTTCAGTGTAGTAGTTAGCACCAAAAAATGCCATCTTGGGCTAGAGAGATGCTCAGTAGTTAAGAGCGCACTGGCTGCTCTTGGAGAGGACTGAGTTCAGTTTCCAACACCCACACGATGGCTAACAACCATCCTAACTCAAGTTCCAGGGATTTAATGCCCTCTTCTGACCTTAATAGGATTGTGACATGAGGCACTTACATGCAGCAATATATTCAAACACAAAAAATGACTTTTTTTTTTTTTTTTATTTTTTTTGAGACAGGGCTCCCTTTAGTCCTGGGCTGGCCGGGAGCTCTCTATGTAGACCAGGCCTGGCTGAACTCACAGAGATCTACCTGCCTGCCTCCTCCTCCTAAGTGCTAGGATTAAAGGCACGTGCCACCACTCTTGGCTCTTTTTTTTTTAATGCCATCTTGTTATAGCTTTGAATTATTTTCTATTAAATTATAGAATTTAAGAGATCCTATCTTTTTTTGAGGTAAAAAACAAACAAAAAAACCAAACCAGTCTACAGACCATATACATTAGTTTAGCTCTATCCCTGGTTTTACTTCCCTATTTTCTGTTATCCATAGTCAACCCTGTTCTAAAAACTTTCATGAAAAACTTCAACAATGCCAGGCATGGTGGCGCACGCCTTTAATCATAGCACTTGGGAGGCAGAGGCAGGCGCATCTTTGTGAGTTCAAGGCCAGCGGTCTACAGAGTGAGTTCCAGAAAAAGGAGACCCTGTCTCGAAAAGACAAAAACAAAACAAAAAAAACAAAAAACAAAAAACAAAAAAAACAAAAAAACTTCTACTGAAAACAAAACAAAAAAAAATCCAACAACAACAACAAAAACCCCAACAACAACAACAAAACCCTTCAGAAATAGTCTCATAAGTTTTAAATTCTGCAGCCTTCTGAGGAATATGATGCAATCTTGTACTAACCCATCTAGGGTGTCAATCACTGTCCAGTGAACACACTAGTATTACCCATGTCACTGCAGTCTCTCGGTTATCAGATCAAGTGTTATAGTATCACAGTGCTGAAGTTCAAGTAACCCACAACTGTCAAAAGCTACTCCCTTCACTTCACACAAGCATCTGTCACCAGTGTTCCCACAAGGATGACTAGAGTACTATGTCTTTTTTTTTTTTTTTTTTTTTTTTTTTTTTTTTTGGTGTTTTCAAGACATGGTCTCCCTGTAGCCCCAGCTGTCCTGGAACTCATTCTGTAGACCAGGTTGGCCTTGAACTCACAAAGATCCGCCTGCCTCTGCCTCCCAAGTGCTAGGATTAAAAGCGTGCGCCACCACGCCGGCTTACTATGTCTTTTGAGAGATCACAATCATCCAAGATTTTTGACGATAGATCTTTTTATTTTTACTGTTATTACATCTCTTACTATATCTAATTTGTAAACCTTACATAGGTATATAAAGTTTGTTTTATTGATGTAGTGTCAGCAATCCACAGGTCATCTTGAAAAATATTGGCTGGCCCGAAGATAGTTGACTGTTCACAGTCAGTTACAGATTGAACTCCTTGTTCTTCACTTTCCCTTCTCACTACTGCACTCGACTAGTCTTAAAAAAAAGAAAAAAAAATATCCTCTTACAGAAGTGCTTTCTATAATAAATGTTCTGTATTGGTGCTCTCCAGCAAGCTGTCTGCCACAGGTAGCTAGCTAACTCAACATTCAAAATGTGACTAATTCAACTGAGAAACGAAACTTTGCTTTTTCTAGGCAGGATCTCATATAGTTCAGGCTGATTTCAAACTCACTGTGTAGCTGAGAATGACCATGAATTCCTGTTCATACCCTAGCTATAAAGCTATACCCTCCACCTACCCCAAGGGCTGGGATTTCGGGAACAAACCAATAGATGCAACATTTCTGTATCATTCTTTATAGTTTACAAAGTATTGATTCATACCTTATTGGGGAGCATTAAAGCAAAACAAAATATAAGAAACACTTGGAAAGTTTCTTTTTGTTCAATCTATGAAAATTATTTATACTTACCTGCCTCATTTTAGCATGGATATAGAAGCAAGAATAACCCAGTTGAGAAATCTTCTTGGCTAGCAATTCAACTCTCTGAGAAGAGTTACAGAAAATGATTGACTGGTTTATCTGAAGCTGAACACAGAAAAATAAGCATGAGAAAGATAAAGGCATTTAAAAATATTATTATTTCTTTTTGAGACAGGGTCTTCCTGTAGCCCCAACTAGCCTAGAACTAGCTACGTAGACCAGGATGGCCTTGAATTCACAGAGATCTGTCTGCCTTTGCCTCCAAGTGCTGGGATTAAAGATGAGTGCCATCATGCTCGGCAAAAAACTATTATTTTATTTTATGTGTATGAGTGTTCTGCCTGTATGTTAAGTGCACCACATGCATGCAATGTCCTAAAGAGGCCAGAAGAGGTTGTCAGATCCTCTGGAAGTGGAGTTATGGACAGTTGTTAGCTGCCATGTAGGCCACTGGAATCAAATCCAGGTCCTCTGGAGGAACATCAAGTGTTCTTAACCACTGAGCCATCTCTTTAGCCATGACAAATGCATTTCTTTTGCCACTCTTGAAAATATTATCTGGCAAAAAAATTAAAAAGTCTAAAATTTTGAATCTCATGATGATGGAAAGTTACAAAAGTTATACTTTGTATTATATATGCTTAGTAAACAATTGCCCACAATATTCTATTGCAGAAGAATATTTCATAAGGGCCACCTACCTTTCAGAAAGATTAAAATACAGAGAACCATTATTCATAGTAGTTATGTTAAATAAAGTCAATACAAACACTGAATTAGTAAGTAAGAACAACTGCTTCAGGGCTGGAGACATGGCTTTGCAGTTACCACTCTTGTAGAGGAACCCCCAGTTCAATTCCTAACAATCATGTCAGGTAGCTTGCACAATCCCACATAACTCTAGCTCCAAAGGATCCGATACTCTCTTCTGGGCTTCATGGGTAATGAACCGATCAATCAATCTCTTGCACATACATAGCTTTTCTTTTTTTTTTTTTTTGGTCTTTTTTGAGACAGGGTCTCCCTGTAGCTCTGGCTGTCCTGGAACTCACTCTGTAGACCAGGATGGCCTCGAACTCACAGAGATCCTCGTGTCTCTGCCTTCCAAGTGCTAGGATTAAAGGCGTGCGCCACCACGCCTGGCACTTTTTTTTTTTTTTTTTTGTAAAATTCAAGATTTTTTTTTTTTGGTCCTTTTGAGACAGCGTCTCCCTGTAGCCCCAGCTGTCCTGGAACTTACTCTGTAGATCAGGCTGGCCTTGAACTCACAAAGATCCGCCTACCTCTGCCTCCCTAGTACTAGGATTAAAGGCCTGGGCCACAATGCCAGGCTCATACATAGCTTTTCTAGGGAATACTAAGTTAGGTTCCTGTGAGCCTCATCACATTTTTGTAAATAGATGAATATGTATTTTAAACACTATAACCCATACCTTACAAAAAGCCACATTTTCTCTGCAAGACAATTAACAGCCTTCTTGTGCTCAGAGCACAAGTCAACATTTCAGTAGGAGTACAGGGGCCAGTTTTTTTTTTTTTTTTTAATTTTTGTATGTGTATGAATGTACTGCAAGTAGGTCTGTGCACCAGTGTCATGCAATGCTCCGGAGGTCAGAAGAGGGTGTCGGATTCTCCTGGAACTGGAGCTAAAGATGTTTTTCAGCTGCCATGTGGGTGCTGGGGATTGAACCCAGGTCCTCTGCAAGAGCAGTTGGCGCTCTTAATTGCTAGCCCCCAAGGGGCCAGTTTTTGAGTGAAATCATGAAGAGCATAAAAAAAACTGAAAACCATCGCTGTGAAATGGATTATTTACTCTATAAAAGGGGAAACAAAAAGGCAGAATGTACTCGTCTTGGACTTCAACTGGGATCAAAATTTTTGCCACACTGTACATGTCTACAAAATGACCATAAAAGTGCCTCAGTATTGATTTGGGGGTTATACATAAAATTTCTAACAGTTAGGTATAGTCACAAAGACAGACTCAGAATAATGAGGATGAATGGTAAGGTATAATTATTTTAGAAAATAAAGTGCCTGTGTCAATCAGTTTCAACTTTAAACCAACTGAAACTCATTTAGGAAAACTATTACTTTTGACAGAAGATGATGGGACAAACAATGCAACTGTTCACTTTACTGGGAGTCAGTGGAGGTAGGATTCAGTAGCAAAAACCTACCACTTACCCTAGAGAAAAGCGTGTTGAGGCAGTGTACTTTTTGGCGCTCAGTTACATATGCATAGTACTGGGTCACTCCCTTCAGAGTTAGTTCCTCCATCAGGTTAATCTCATAGGGTTTCTGCAGATGGGAATTCTGAAGGGAAAAAAAAGAGTCAAGTTTTGAAAGCCAAGTTTCTCTCTTAAATTTAAAATACATACGTTTTGGCCAGGTATGGTTGTGCATGCCTTTAGTCCCAGCACTTGAGAGGCAGAGGCAGGCAGATCTATGAGTTCAAGGCCAGACTGGTCTACATAGTGAGCTCCAGGCCAGCTGGGACTAAAGGGAGACCCTGCTTTGAAAAGACCAAAATAAATAAATAAATAAATAAATAAATAAATAAATAAATAAATAAATAAATTTCTTTTTAACTTTCTTTTTTTTTTTTTATTTCCGTATGTGTATGAATGTATTGTCTGCATGCAAGTCTGTGCACCCGTGACGTGCAACGCCACGGAGGTCAGAAGAGGGTGTCGGACTCCCCTGGAACTGGAGTTCTCCTGGAATTGGAGTTTCAGACGGCTCTCGGCTGCCATGTGGGTGCTGGGGATCGAACCCGGGTCCTCTGTAAGAGCAGTCTGTGCTCTTAACCGCTAGGCCATCTCTCCAGCCCCATAAATAAATTTCTTTTTAGATAGTACTGGGGAATAAATCTACAGCCTTGTGCATGACAGGCAAGAACTCTACCTCAAACCCTATTTCTAGCCCCCCAATTTATACATTTATTCTGGCCTCTTGCTTTTTATTTTATTTTTTTATTTCTGTATGTGTATGAATGTACTGTCTGCATGTGGTTAAGAGTGCCAACTGCTCTTACAGAGGACCTGGGTTCAATCCCCAGCACCCACATGGCGCTGAGAATCGCCTGAAACTCCAATTCCAGGAGAACTCCAGTTCCAGGGGAATCCGACACCCTCTTCTGACCATTGTGGCATTGCACGACACTGGCCTAGCGGTTAAGAGCGCTGACTGCTCTTGCAGAGGACCCGGGTTCGATCCCCAGCACCCACATGGCAGCTGAGAACCGTCTTTAACTCCAGTTCCAGGGGAATCCAACACCCTCTTCTGACCTCCGCGGCATTGCACGACACGGGTGCACAGACCTGCATGCAGACAGTACGTTCATACACATACCAAAAAAAAAAAAAAAACAACAAAAAAAAGAGAAGGCATCTCTTCAAAATAAGCATACAAGTTAATTACCCTAAAATGGTAGACCTTGGGTTCAGAAAGGTAGCTAAGAAAGAGCTGGATGTGGTGATACATACTTGTATCCCACTACTCAGGAAGATCACCATGGGTTCAAGGTAAGCCCGAGCTACACATGGGGTACCAGGGCAGTCATGTTTTGTATACACACACCAGAGCAGTCATGTTTTATATACACATGGAGTACCGGGGCAGTCATGTTTTGTATACACACACCAGAGCAGTCATGTTTTATATACACATGGAGTACCGGGGCAGTCATGTTTTGTGTACACATAGCGTACCAGGGCAGTCATGTTTTGTATACATGAGTACTAGGGCAGTCATGTTTTGTATACACATGGAGTACCAGAGCAGTCATGTTTTGTGTACACATAGAGTACCAGGGCAGTCATGTTTTGTACACACATGAGTACTAGGGCAGTCATGTTTTATATACAAATGGAGTACCAGGGCAGTCATGTTTTGTGCACAGCATGCTGTCACCAATCTGCCTAGCATCAAAGGGATACGCCACCCTGACTCTAAGGGCTAATAAAAAAGGAAGAATTTTTAAAAATTACAACTTAAGTATAATAGCTGGTTATGGTGATGTATGCCTTTGATCCCAACACCTGGGAGGCAGAGGCAGAGGCAGACACAGACATAGGTGGACCACTGCAAAATCAAGGCCAGCCTGGTCTATATAGCGAGTTCTAGGTCAGCTGGGGGTACAGGGAGATCCTATCTCAACAACAAACCCCCAAAGCATAATGTATTCATAAATATTATCTATATTAAATTAAAATACTAATATTTGTATTAATATGCAATCAAGTGAAAAATCAAATTTTGAAATAGCATAAAGCATACATTCTGAGAATAAGATATAATTATGGGTAAAAGCACACTCATAGGTAACATGACACTGATTCCAAGTACTAATTTAATACTTACCATGAATTTCTGTACACTAAGAGGGAAAGTAGCGGAATATAGTAAAATCTGCCTATTTTTAGGTAGCGTAAGAATAATATCCTCCATTATCTGCACGAAATCCTGTGACAACAACTTATCTGCCTGTAATATAAAAAGACAATTTTAATTCTTTGTGTGTCTTTGTGACAGGATCTCCCTGTAGCCTCTGCTGACCTAGAACTCATTATGTAGACCAGGCCAGCTTTGAACTTACAGAGATCTGCCCGCTTCTGCTTCCTGACGGGAGGGATCAAAGGTGTGCGCCACCTGCCCCTCCCTAACAAATTTTAAAAACAATGGAGACTTCTGCAGTTTTTAATTAGTATATGGATGAAGGGCAAAGCACAGTTTACTGAAGAGTATACATAGCTTGTTTCTGGTTATAAACAGTAAACTCTTTTTAATACCACTCTGCCCAATGATACCAAGACAAATTCCCAGTAACTTAATAGGGTAAAGTAGCCAGGTATAGTAACATATGCCTATAATACTAGCACGCAGGAGGCTGAGGCAGGAGAACTGAGAGTCTGAGATCAGCTGCATCTATATAAAGAGACTATATATACTATATATCTATATATATACCAAAAAACAAACAAAAAAACAATCTAGACTATTAAAATCCTCGCTCCCATGATAGTTAAATTCACACAAATTGATTTCCATTAAAGAGGTAATTTGGTATAGTGGTAAAAAATACAGGTACTGAGCTGGGTGTGGTGGTACATACCCTGCTCTTAGGAAGCAGAGGACTGAACAGGGTGGTGAATTCAAGGCCAGCCTGCTCTACAGACTGAGTTCCAGGCCAGCTGGGGCTATAGGGAGACCCTATCTCATAAATAAATAAATAAATAAATAAATAAATAAATAAATAAATAAATAAATTCTTAAAAAAGTTAAATGATCTTGAAATAATGTTTAGTGTTATTTTTCATTACTCAGTAATTGATCAGTAAACTAGTTATCTAAAACAAATCTGAGAGAAAAACTGTATTCCAAAACTAACAGTGATGGGCTACTAGATTCCAGAGATACAAATGAATTCAGCTTTTTTTCTTTTTCTTCCCCTCCCCCTCCCCTCCCCCTTGAAGCAGGGTCTCACTATGTAGCCCTGGCTGGCCTGAACTCAGAATGTAAACCAGGCTGGACTCAAACTCAGAGATCCACCTGCCTCTGCCTCTCAAGTGCTGGGATTAAAGGCATGCATCACTGAGTAAATTTTTAAAAAGAGACATATCAAGTTATAAACCCATTGAGATAATAAAGGCAACAGAAACAAAGCAATGTAAAGTAGTATCTACAAAATGAAGGGTTAGTCACTCATTCATTAAGTTCTTTAAAAAATGCACCACTGAGGGGCTGGAGAGATGGCCTAGTGGTTAGGAGCGCGGACCGCTCTTACAGAGGACCCGGGTTCGATCCCCAGCACCCACATGGCGGCCGAGAACCGTCTGAAACTCCGATTCCAGGAGAACTCCAGTTCCAGGGGAATCCGAGACCCTCTTCTGACATCCGCGGCATTGCACGACACGGGTGCACAGACCTGCATGCAGACAGTACATTGATACACATACAGAAATAAATAAAATTAAAAAAAAAATGCACCACTGAGGGGCTGGAGAGATAGCCTAGCGGTTAAGAGCACCGACGCTCTTGCAGAGGACCCGGGTTCGATCCCCAGCACCCACATGGCGGCTAAGAACCGTCTGTAACTCCAATTCCAAGAGAACTCCAGTTCCAGGGGAATCCGAGACCCTCTTCTGACCTCCGCGGCATTGCACGACACGGGTGCACAGACCTGCATGCAGACAATACATTCATACACATGCAAAAATAAATAATAAAAAAAAATAATAAAAAATGAACCACTGAATAGAATGAACCTGGCTTTGAGGTTATTCAGTAACTTTTTTTTTCTTTTTTAATTCCTTCCTTCCTCCTTTCCTTCCCCTTCCCTTCCCTTTCCTTTGTCTTTTTGAAACAGGGCCCCCCTGTAGCCCCAGCCATCCCGAAACTGGTTATGTAGATCTGGCTGGCTCTGAACTCAAGAGATCCACCTGCCTCTGCCACACCACCACACCACACCAGGTTTATTTCTATTTTATTTATCTTTATGACTATATTTGCATATGTGTATATGAGTGCAGGCATGTTGTGCAGTGCCCTTGGAGGCCAGAAGGTGTCAAATTCCTTGGAACTGGAGTTTATGCAGTTGTTAGCTGCCATGTGGGTGCTGCAAATTGAACCCAGGTCTCTTCAAGAGCAGTTAGTGCTCTTAACAACTGAGCCATCTCTCCAGCCCCTAATAACTCCTCTGAAGAAACAGAATCTGGACCCGAACCTAGTGGCACAGGTTTTTAATCCCAGCACTCAGGAGACAGAGGCAGACAGATCTCTGTGAGTTCCAGGCCAGCTGGGCCTACAAGGAGGCCCTGTCTCAAAAAGAGAAATGGAAAAAGAAAAAAAAAGAAATAGAATCTGGGCTGAGCATGGTGACACACACATTTAATCCTAGCCTGATCTACATAGCGAGTCCCAGGCCAGCTAGGGCAAATAGGGAGACCCTGTCTTGAAAAGACAAAAAAGAATCTGGGCCTAGAGAGATGGCACAGTGATTAAGAGCACTGACTGCTCTTACAAAGGACCGGGGTTCAAGTCCCAGCACCCACAAGGTGGCTAGCAACGTTCCATTACTCCAGTTCCAGGGGCTCCGACCCTCTCTTCTGATCTCACTTACATACATGTAGGCAATACACTCATACACATAAAATAAAAAGAGAAATAAAATCTAAGCTGGGCATGGTGGTGCATGCCTTTAATCCCAGCATTCATGAGGCAAAGGTAGCTGGAGCTCTGTTAAAGACTGAGGGCCCCCCCGCAAAAAAAACACAAGACCCCCTCAAAGGAAAAAAAAAAACCTAAAAAAAGAAATAGAATCTAAGTATTTGATATCCCTAAAACAGACAGAAGAATGAACACCTATAATGCTTATCAGATGTTATCCCTGAAGGATAACATGCTTTCAGAAGCAATTTAAATTGACCAGTCATGTGTTTATTGGAAGGTCATAAACACCAAAAGCTTTTGCTTTATTCACTGAAAATCATAGTATATACAGCAGACAATATAGACTGGACCAAACAGCAGGACACAGCAGAGCACAGGGCAGGGCAGAGCAAGACAGGGCAGCAGAGACAGAATAGCAGACCAGACAGACCAGCAGAGCACAGACGTCTATAGACAAAACAGTGTAGTCAGGATAGGCAGCACACACCCTTTAAAATGAAGAACCATTACCTCATCCAACACTATCATCTGGACATGGTCAACCTTTGCTACTCCTTTCTTGATAAGATCCAGAATTCTGCCAGGGGTAGCGATCACCACGTGCACTATATAGGGTTTAGGGGGAAAGTAAAAAAAAAAAAAAAAAAAGGAAAAAAGGAAAAAAGAAAAATTCAGATAAAAAATTTCAGAAAACACATACATTCTCATTAATTCTAGCTTGGACAAAAAAGATATACATATTGGAAGCTTAAAAAGCTGTGTCTCATGTCCTTGAGGAGTGCAAAAAGCGGTGGCAGCCACAGAGTTGATGCACCTGCCAGTAAGAACTGAAGACAGGCCAAAAGTACTTTTTTTCTTTTTCTTTTTACTAAGATCTCAAGTTCTATGTCTGCAGTACAGTTTCTCTAGTCTTACTGATTATTTATATCTGGTTGTACTTTCCTTTTGGATGCTTAAGGCCACACAGCCCAGATTAACCAAGGTTTTTGCTTTCTCAAGGTCAGTTGAGGACCTGGTCCTCAGGGGTCTCTCAGGATTTTTTTTTGGGGGGGTGGGTGGGTGGGAGTGCCTTGCTCCTTTCAGCTTTTCATTTACCACTCGAGGACAAAATCAGGTCTTGCTAGACCAGGCTTCCTTTTCTGAAGCATGAGCAGACTTTCCTCTCTATAGACAAGACACTGGCTAAAGTCCCATTACTGGCTCTCCAAGACCTCCCTGAACAGGAAGACTGGTGACCCACATTTGCAGGACATTTCAAGGGATGTCCCCATGCATAGTCCCTTAGAAGACTTAGTTGACCTGAGGACAAGAAACAAAGTTATCCCCTAGGTCCCTCGGCCACATTGGTATGGGCGTTAAATATGGTCATTTAGCACCCAGAAAGGCTAAGTTGCACCAGCCTGTTACGTTGCACCTATATTAAAATTGTATCCTTTGGAAACAAACTGTATGTTATTTTCATATCATATTTCTTGATTCGCATCTTTCAATTTTAATCCCATATTACTCTAAAAGATGCACACATACCCTCCATTACTGGACTTCATTTGGGGGACCATGGGAGGGAAAGACCCCAATATGGAGCAAAAGCGCAGGATTAATGGTTGTTTGGGATTGACGAAGAGGAACTTTCAAGCGCTTCCTTAAGGAAAACATGACATTTTTTAGGGGGGAAAAAATATCCTCCAATTCAAGTGATGTGTATGTATGTGTATATATATATAATATGTATATATATATATGTATATATACTATAGCAATACAAGTTGGAGAGAACAAAAAAAAAGAACTGGAAAAAAAAAAAACCTCTGGAAAGACTCAGAAAAAGATACAGGACATGTATGACAGAGTGCAGGGACTCAGGTGGGGTGGGGGGCATGGAAAGGGAAACTATTCTAGATTCGATTGAGAAATGATGTATGACCTATAGAAAAAGTTTAATAAAAAAGTTTATATATATATATATAAAAGAACTTTCAAAGGTTAAAATATGTAAAACACAAAGATCATTAATAGAAATGTTTAATTGTGCTGTATTTAATCCTTTTTCATGCCCTTTTTCCTTTAAAAAAAAAGAATAATAAAAAAAGATATACAGAGTTTGTATGTATTTGGCATAACATGATAGATACTACTACTAAAAAAGGGACAAAGGCTTGTTTTAGGCTGGGTATATACTTTTTCAAATCACCAACCCCAAATAAGGGGCATTCGATATTGTCTTATGACAATTTACAAGAAATAACAACAGCCAGTATACCAGGCTTCTGATACAAAAGGCATGCATTTTCAATCTAGGCAATACTGCTCAGATAAAGGTAAAAGCAAAATAGTTATTAAAAGACTCAACTCCAAATACAGCAAAGTAATCAAATGATAAATTACCACAGCATAATAAACAAATTTGTGCGTGTATATCCTTACTTGAAAATGCATGTTTATAATTTGAAACACTGTCAAACTGCCCATGATACAAGGTAATTTGTATGTTGGTAAACAGGTTTTTTTTTTTTTTTTGGTCTTTTCAAGACAGGGTCTCCCTGTAGCCCCAGCTGTCCTGGAACTCACTCTGCAGACCAGGCTGGCCTTGAACTCACAAAGATCCGCCTGCCTCTGCCTCCCAAGTGCTAGGACTGAAGGTGTGCGCCACCACGCCCGGCTGACTTTGAACTTTTGATGCTACAGGCTCTACCAGTGCTAGGATTACAGGCAATCGTGTGCCAAGATCTACCAAATGACCCACATGCTCAGCCCCACTCTTCTTAATTCTTAAGAACTTTTTTTTTTAATTCATTAAAAGTTTGTTTGTTTGTTTTTGAGAAAGGGTCTTCCTGTAGCCCCAGCTGGCTTGGAACTCACTATGTAGATCAGGCTGGCCTTGATTTCAGAGATCTGCTTGCCTCTACCTCCTAACTTCTGGGATTAAAGCCATGTTCCATTACATCTAGCTTATTTACTACAAGGAAGCACTTAGGGACTGAAGAGATGGTTCAGCAATTAAAAGAGCATGCACTGCTCTGACAGAATACTGAACTAGGTTCCCAGCATCCTAGCCAGGCAGCTCCTAACTACTGCCTCTTAACTCCAGCTCCAGGGTGATCCAACGTCATGAAGATCTTTGAACCACCCATGAATGTGTTCATACCATCCCCCAAAAACATACAATTGAAAATAAGTCTAATAAAAATAAACAGAAGGAAGCAGATTTTAATGAACATTTCCTACCTGTATCATCAAGCCTCATTATGTCATCCCGCAAATTGGTTCCTCCTGTAGTTGCCATCACTTTGGCCCCTCCCATGTGTTTGCTGACCTGGATACAAATTTGACTGACTTGTAGAGCAAGTTCTCTAGTGGGAACAATCACCATTGCTGAACAGAAGAAAATGGGAGGAAAAAGGACATGTTATATGTTAAAAGAAATTTAAGAAGCTATAAAAATAACATTCCACTGAGATATTAAGAAGTCTAACTGGGCTGGAAAGATGGCCTAGCGGTTGAGAGCACAGACTGCTCTTGCAGAGGACCCGGGATCGATCCCCAGCACCCACATGGCGGCCGAGAACCGTCTGAAACTCCAATTCCAGGAGAACTCCAGTTCCAGGGGAATCTGACACCCTCTTCTGACCTCTGCGGCACTGCACGACACGGGTGCACAGACCTACATGCAGACAGTACATTTATACACATACAGAAATTAAAAAAATAAAATAAAATAAAAAAAAAAGAAGTCTAACAACACAGGTACAACACATGCATCAGCTTATGATACCTAAGAGTACTAAACTACATCTGAGTAAGAAACTCACTAATCTAAATATTTAAATAAACTCCTCCTGCCCAAGTTCTATTTATATCACACTAAAGTAAGGAAAGATAATCATAAATTGAATGAAAATTTAGTTTTTTGAAAGAAAATTTATAAAAAAGCTTTAGCAGTGAAATCTTACACTAGCTTACTCTGAATATTACAGAAATATATTTCTTCTGTACTCCCTAAGCTCTTAAAATCCCCAAAGTTCATAGTTACAATAGAAGCACTTAATGTTTCTGAAGAACTCTGTACACACAGCTACAAGAAACAATTCAGCCAGGCGTGGTGGCTCATGCCTTTAATCCTAGCACTTGGGAGGCAGAGGCAGGCGGATCTTTGTGAGTTCAAGGCCAGCCTGGTCTACAGAGTGAGTTCCAGGTCAGCTGGGGCTACAGGGAGACCCTGTCTCAAACACACACACACACACACACACACACACACACACACACACACACAAAGAAACAATTCAATTCCATAGTTTACAAGCAACAATTAATTTAACCTCTCATTTTTATT
The DNA here is from genome assembly GCA_009823505.1 of Rhizomys pruinosus. Classification (NCBI taxonomy): domain Eukaryota; kingdom Metazoa; phylum Chordata; class Mammalia; order Rodentia; family Spalacidae; genus Rhizomys; species Rhizomys pruinosus. The sequence goes on from VZQC01014834.1 coordinate 3,545,335, forward strand.
TTTATTTAATTTTTTTGTATGTGTATGAAGGTACTGTCTGCATGTAGGTTTGTGCACCCGTGTCGTGCAGTGCCGCGGAGGTCAGAAGAGGGTGTCGGATTCCCCTGGAACTGGAGTTCTCCTGGAATTGGAGTTACAGACGATTCTTAGCCGCCATGTGGGTGCTGGGGATCGAACCCGGGTCCTCTGCAAGAGCAGTCGGTGCTCTTAACCGCTAGGCTATCTCTCCAGCCCCAAACTTCTCATTTTTAAAAAATCTACAAGGCAATAATATTTTGCCTGTCTCACCTAATGTCATATAAGTGTTCTGAAAATGAGAAATCCCCTTTAAAAGGTGGGAATTAAGTTTCACAGGACAATTAACCCCCAAAATTTAACACACACGCACACTTTTTTTTTTACTCCCCCAACTAACCTTGTATATTGTCCTTCTTCAGGTCTAGACGTTCAAGTAAGGGAATGAGGTAGGCACCGCTTTTGCCTGTTCCATTTTTTGCTCTAGCTAAGATGTCCCTACCAGATAAAGCAATGGGAATGCTCTCCTCCTAAGAGATAAGACAAAGTAAAAGCAAAATTACTTATGAAGAAGCAGAATATAACCAAATCTTTTCTAAGTTACACTGGAGAACTCTTTTTGGTATTGCTTTGAAGTATCCTGTTTGTATTTGACAGGAATGGCAAAGACCCATGTGGATTAGCAGGATCAGTGAACATCACCAAGCAATGTTTACTAAGACTACTCATATACTATATTGAGCTGTATCCCAATGTAAGAAAGTGTGTGTGTGTGTGTGTGTGTGTATGAAAAAAATAAGTTAAAAAACTCAAAGAGCCATAAAAAGCTCATGAATAAAGAACATTTCCATGAACAACAACAAATGGCCAGGACATACCTGTAACACCAGCACTTGGGTGGTAGAGGTAGGAGGGCCAGGAGTTCAAGGTCAGCTTGAATTCCAAGAGCAAGAGAGAGAAAAAGAAACAGAGAGAGAGAGAGAGAGAGGCTAGAGAACTGTCTCGTTGTAAAGAGCACACTGGCTGCTCTTGTAGAGGACCTGAGTTTGGTTCCTAGCACCCACATGGCAGCTACAACTGTTCCCCTCTTCTGGCCTCCACAGGCACTGCAGACACATAGTGCACTTATAATACATGCAAAACACTCCAAAATTTAAAACAACAAAAACAAAAGAAATGGGGTAGGGGGAGAGAAAAAGTACAAATAATTCCAAGCAAAGATTATTATAGTATATGATATTTTCAGGATAACAAGCTAATCTGACCAAGAAAAAATTGTGCACTAGGATGCCAGTAACACAGTACATGTACCCCTATGTGTGAGCCTTTGGTTCAATCTCCAGTACAATAAAAACTCCAAAGCAAGAAAAAAATAAGGTACAGCTTATCCTCATACAAAATAGCAATAGGCTGAAAACATTTATCTCCAGGTCAAATTTAGCACAAAATGCTGAAAAATGCTGTTTACTGACAAGTGTCCTGTTGATAGTGACAAAACAAAGAGGAAAGAACACCAATCTTTGGAATTAAAATTAAACTATAGAATGAATGGCTTAAAATTTCAACTATATGGTTACATGTTAGAAGGAAATATGGATTTTAAATTTCTAAAACGAGAGAGAGAGAGAGAGAGAGAGAGAGAGAGAGAGAGAGAGAGAAACAGACTCACAACCACTAACAGAGAGCTTCTTCTGTGGTGGGTTAACTACCAAATGAAATCTCTCATCCTCTGGTACCTTATAACTATTACAGAAATATGACTTCCATGTCTACCATGATAAAACGTTTTTGTTTTTTTTTTCTTTTCTGACAAGATCTTGTGTAGCCAGACTGGCCTCCAGTCCCTTTACATACTAAAGATGACCTTCAACTACTGACCCTCTTGTCTCTATCTCAAGTTCAGGGATTACAGCCATGCACCACCATGCCCAGCTCACCAAGGCACAATGTCTGGGTAAAGCACTAAGGATAAAGCCAGGGCTTTGTGCATAGTAGGAAGCATTCTAAATCCCCAGCCCCTAATGATAAACTTTTGACCTTAGAACCTGAGTCACAGGAATCAGATGGATGCCAGATAGAGTGAGACAGCTCCAGACCATGAAAATGATCCAGTGACAATGCGCCGCTATTTTAGTCTCAGAAGCAGTATTAATGTCTCACTAAGGTAAAATAGTCAAAGAAAAAAAAACCTTGATTTTTGTCATTTTGGTCTCGACTTTCTCCTCCTGGCTTTGAGTCAATTTTTTTTTTAATTTTTTTTATTAATTTTATTTATTTATGTATGTGTTTGAACGTACTGTCTGCATGCAAGTTTGTGCACCCGTGTCGTGCAATGCCGTGGAGGTCAGAAGACGGTCTCGGATTCCCCTGGAACTGGAGTTCTCCTGGAATTGGAGTTTCAGACGGTTCTCGGCCGCCATGTGGGTGCTGGGGATCGAACCTGGGTCCTCTGTAAGAGCAGTCGGCGCTCTTAACTGCTAGGCCATCTCTCCAGCCCCTCTGAGTCAATTTTTTAAATCTTCAGTTGCTCTAGAAAATCCCATTATTGCCACAGGCCCACATCCTCTTACAGACTGTGGTGTTTAATAGGCTAACCACATAGGATACCATTAACACTAAAAATGTTAAGATACGGGCTGGGGAGATGGCTCAGCAGTTAAAAGTACTGGCTGCTCTTGCAGAGGTCCTGGGTTCGAGTCCGAGGACTCACATGGCACCTAACAACGGTCTGTAACTCCAGTTCCAGAGGATCCAATGCCTGCTTCTGACTTCCATGAACATTGCACAACATGGGTGCACTTACATACCTGAGGCAATATGCTCATAAAATAAATATGTATTTTTTAATAAGTTAAGATGGGGGCATGTAGCTCAGTGGCAGACTACTTGCCTAGCATCCATACAAGGCCCTGGGTTCAATTCCCAGCACATTAAAAAAAAATAAAAAGAAAAAGAAAAGAAAAAAATTTTAAAAAGGCTAAGGAAGGAAAGGAGGGAGGGAGGGGCCAAAAGAGTCCAACTGGGCCTTCAGGGAAGTAACTATCTAAAAATCTTTTTACCCAGTAGGTATAGATTGAATGCCTGCCGTGCTAGGTGCTGTTCTAGGCACTGAGGATACACCAGAGGACAAGGACAAGGCCCCTACTGGCAAAGAGCCTGGTGTTCTAATGTGGGGAGAGGGAGAGGTGGTTTTTTTTGGGGGAGTGGGTTTTTTTGAGACAGGGTCTCCCTGTAGCCCCAGCTGTCCTGGAACTCACTCTGTAGACCAGGCTGGCCTTGAACTCACAAAGATCCACCTGCCTCTGCCTCCCAAGTGCTAGGATTAAAGGAATGCGCCACCACGCCCGGCTGGGAGAAGTGTTCTAATGGGGGCAGAGCACAAATAAGAGTATGATATATTTCCTATTTCCTGGTATTGATAATCACTGTGAAGAAAAATGAAAAAGGGGGAAAATAAAGTTAAAATGACTACTCTCAAAGTCTCCCAATGACTGGATGACTTAAGTTTTTGTTTTTTGTTTTTTTTTTTAGGCAGGGTCTCCCTTTTAGTACCAGCTGTCCTGGAGCTTGCTCTGTAGACCAGGCTGGCCTTGAACTCACAGATATCCACCTACCTCTACCTCCCGAGTGCTGGGATTAAAGGCGCACACCACCACACCTGGCTGACTTAAGTTTTTTAGACAACTTTTTTTGTTGAAAACTAGATCTCACATAGCCTAGGCTAGTCTGAAATTCACTTTGCAATTAAGGTTGGCCTTGAACTCCTGATCTTCTTGCCTCTGCCTCTCAGTGCTGGAATTATAGGCATAAACCACCATGCCCAGTTTATGTAGGCCCGAGTTCTATGTTCCCATATAACTTACACAAATGTCTGCAGCAGTATTCAATGGAAAAAACTCAAATGCTACCAGGTGATGAAAGGGTAAGTCAAATATGCAATAGCTATGTGATGGAATACTATTTGTCAATAGAAAGAAATGGGATATTCATAAATGCTACAACACAGATGAAAACATTATGCTAAATGGGAGAAGCCAGTCACAAAAACATCATGTACAATTCCATTTATATGAATTGTCCAGAAGAGGTAAATATATAGGGACAAAAACCAGGTTAGTGATTGCCCAGGGAAAAAATGATGAATGCTAAATAGCTTTCTTGAGACTAATAAAAAGGGACTAAAACAGGCTGTGATAATGATAATACAACTTATATTAAAACACTGTATTATTTTCTTTGAAAATGGGGTGTTACTCAGTGGCCAGGTTGGATTGGAACTTGCTATGTAGCCAAGGCTGGTGTTGAACTAATGGCAATGCTGCCTAAGCCTGCCAAGTGTTGGGATGAGAACTATCTAGCTGAATTATATACTTTGTGTGGATTGTTTGATATGAGTACTATCTCAATAAGGATACTAATTCCTTCTTCCTCCGCCAAATCTCCCAACAACTTTAGATCTGACACAGTAACTTGGGTTTTTCCAAGTTCATGTTGCACTGTAAGGTTTAGGAACTGATTCCACAGATACTCACCATATTCTGTTTACCATAGTATCCCTTTTCTAACAGCACCCCATTTTGTTCTGAAGAATTAGACCCTCTATCCCTGCTGCAATTGATTAAGTCTGCTCAATCTCCCAAGCCAAGTGGTAGATGTACAACCTAACCTTATAAATTACTGTAGGGCTTCCCAAACCCTTCAGAGTACCTCAGTTATGGACTATTCTAAAGGTGGTATTTCTCCATCTTCAAATTAATCTTGTGAATTTCTGCTATTCCTTCAAAAAATTTCCTTTTGCTTAAGTTAGAACCAGTTAGTTTATGTTCCTTACACCAAAGAATGTTCCCAATTTCCTGACACTGAGAGGTGTGTTGGAAGAATACTGTCTGCAAGAGCTAAAAACAGGCTCTGCAAGAGCCACCTATCTGCATTTAAGGCAAGTTCTGCTTTCCTCCCAAAACTGTTAAGCTTTAAGAACCTTCATTTCACTGGGCATGGTGGCATATGCCTATAACCTTGGCACTTGGGAGACTGAGAGGAGGATCATCCAGAGTTATACAGAGTCTGTTTCAAAAACTTTAATTTCAAGATGATTTGACTACAGGATATTGTGAAGAGTTGTAAGAGGTGACAGAAGCCATACATGCCTTTAATTTCAGCACTTAGGAAGGAAGAAGCAGCTGGCAGATCTTTGAGTTCCAGGCCAGCCAGAGAGCTACTTAGTGAGAGTTTGTCTTAAAAAGTGATAGAATAGCTGGGTGTGGTAGCACATGCCTTTAATCTTAGCACTCAGGAGGCAGAGGCAGGTGGTCTTTGTGAGGCCAGCCTGGTCTACAGAGTGAGTTCCGGGAGACTAGCTGGGGCTACAGGGAGACCCTTAAATCTCAAAAAGACAAAAACAAAAAAAAAAAAAAAACCCGGGCAGTGCGCCACACCTTTATCCTAGCACTTGGCTGGCAGAGGCGGCGGATCTTTGTGGAGTTCAAGGGACAGGGCCTGGTCTACACAGTTGAGTTCCCGGCCAGCTGGGGGCTACAGGGCGATCCTCTGCCCTCCGAGGGCATTGCACAACACAGGTGCCACAGACCAGCTGCAGACGTACGTTCATACACATACAAAACTAAATAAAATTTCAAAAAAAAACCCAAATTTTTAAAATGGTAACAGTAGAGAAATGCTAGATTTGAAGACAGAGTAACATTTAATCCTTTTAGCCTTTTTAATCCCTTACCAGCCAGAGGAATGACTCATTAAAGGATTCAGGATGCTATAATTACAAAGTATAAACTATCCATTTTTTTTGTGTGTGTGTTGTGTCTTTTTGAGACAGGGTCTCCTTGTAGCCCCAGCTGTCCTGGAACTCACTCTGTAGACCAGGCTGGCCTTTGAACTCACAAGATCCACCTGCCTTCTGGCCTCCCAAGTGCTAGGATTTAAAGGGATACGGCCACCACGCCCGCTATCCATGCTTCATCAGGATGGCAAAGGCAAAATGGGGACCTCTATGAGTACAAGGCCGCCTAGTCTACATAGTGAGCTCCAGCCAGTTAGGAATAAAGGGAGACCCATCTAAAAAAAATTTAAGTACATGCTCAGGAAAAATGAACAGTGTATCACAAAAATACATAAGCCAGCCTAAAGGAACCCAACCTTGTGAGAACTGAACCCCCCCACACAAAAACACATTTTTTTTGTTTGTTTGTTTTTTGTCTTTTCGAGACAGGTCCTCCGTAAGCCCCAGCTGTACTGAACTCACTTTGTGTAGACCAGGCCTTGAACTCTTGAACTCGCAAAGATCGCCTGCCTCTGCCTCCAAGTTGCTAGGATTACAGGGGTGGCCCACCCCGGCCCCGCTTAAAAACCACTAACAGGAGACCCTGTCTGCAGACAAAAAAAAAAAAACAACAAAAAACCAAAAACAAAAAAAAAACCAAACAAAAAACACGTTTAAAAAAAGCATGGCTATCTAGTGGTTAAGAGCACCCGACTTGCTTTTGCAGAGGGACCCAGGTTGGATCTCCCATCACCCACGTGGCAGCTGAGTAAACGTCTGACGCTCCAATTCCAGGAGGAACTCCAGTTCCAGGGAATCCGAACAATCTTTCTTGACCTCCTCGGCATTGCAAAACACAGTGGCACCAAACCTACCTGCAGGACAGTACATTCATGACACATAAATTAAAAAAAAAAAAAAAATAAAAAGGGTGAATGGCACCAATAAATGCATAAAGGTGAAGGGAAGGGGATGGTACTCAGTAGTAGAACACGGGATAGGGATGAGCAAGGCCCTAGGTTCAACCTGTCGCATTCCCTATCTCAAACTTCTTACAACCCAAAAAGATGGGACTAAGAATCCAAGGATGATTAATTAGGAAACTACCCAAATAATTAGAAAATTTTGATGAAGAAAAGGGTATTTATATGGTCTTTATTTTCCAGAATGTTTGCTAGTTTTAAGGGAGGGGTAAATAAAAAGCAGTAGTAGTTCCTATATTAGGAGTGAAACACAAAAACAAAACAAACAAAAAAAACAGAAAACACCATGGACAAGATAACCAGCTTAAATAACATCACCAACTGGGACTAGACAGACACTACACACACCTTAAAATGTGATGTTTTGAGAAGGCTACCTGACTTTTGCAGTATTTTGCTGAGAAAACATGACTTGACCCTAATCACATAAAGCCACAAGAAATGTCTGTTAAAAAGGAAAAGAAACGGGAGGTGCAGCTCAGTTTTAGGTAAGTTGCTTGCTTAGTCACACAAAAACCCATTTCACTCCTCAGTATCCTGGGCAGCAAGGGGCCATGAAAAAAAGCAGCAGAGGGCAGGGAGTGGTGGCTGCACGCCTTAATTACTGCACTTGGGAACATAGAAGCAGGCAGATCTCGTGAGTTTTAAGGGCCAGCCTGCTCTACTAGCAAGCTCCAGGCCAGTTGGGGACTAAAGGCGAGAACTTGTCTCAAAAAGGGGGGCTGACACTCCCCCCACCCACACATCCGCAAAGAGCAGCAGATGGCGTGGTGAGTAAAGGTGCTTGCTAAGGAAACAATACTTGCAACCTGAGTTGGATACCCAGCACCTACACAGTATAGAAAGAGAGAGAACTATCAAATCCTGTTGACCTCTGACCTCTATACACACTCATGCACACAAATCCTTGGTCTCAGAAAATAGTCACCAAAAGAAATAAAAGAACATGATTCTATAACTTAACCTTAAACAATTTAGAAATAACTGGGTGTAGTGACACATATCTATAAACCCAGAATTTGGGAGGCCAAGGCAAGAGGGTCAAAAGTTCAAAACCAGCCTCAACAACTTCAAATTTGAGGCCAGTCTAGGCTAGATGAAACTCTGTCTTAAAAAACCAAAAACACAAGCTGGGTACGGTGGTGCACACCTTTGCTCCCAGCACTCAGGAGGCAGAGGAAGGCGGATCTCTGTGAGTTCCAGGCCAGCTGGGGCTGCAGAGCCCTGTCAAAACACTTAAGAGAGTAGTTCAGATATATTAGAGACACACAACAGTCTCACAGATTAAAAAGTATTATTGCATGATACATAACCTTCATATAATAAAAAGGGAATAAACATACCTGAATAGGAGATGGCTTTTCCCAGCCCATTTCAAAAATTCCCATTAACAACTCCCGTTTCAAACAGTAATCTTCAAATTCATTTCCTTTTGTGGAGGTCACATCCTAATCAAACAAACCAATAAAATAAAACATAACATAGGTTCTTTTGTAGTAAGAATGCTTAAAATTTGTCTGACTTGAACTCTTAAGTATTTCATCTTAAATATATTAAGGTAACTACTCTTTTGTTATTTCAATTTTCCTAGAGACTATGAAATCTTCAAGTACCCGTCAATGAATTACTAATTAAAATGTGTACTCAAACCCTGGCTCTTCTACTTATATGCTACCAATATTCTTTACCATTATCTAGGGATTATGGCATAGCACTATTGACATTTGGGACCAGAAAATTATTTTAAAAAGCTATCCTGTAGGATCCAGAGGTGATAACCAAATTGCTAAATGTTGCCTTGTACACAAAAATCACCCTTAGCTGAGGATACTGGGTTAAAAGGACATCTTATATTCACATACAGAGTGGACAAAATATGTAACCTGAATGTCTCACTAGGTTGCTGAGAACAAAACAAAACTTTGAGAAAATGAGCTAAGATGTGCACATATATGATTACACTATTTAATATATTTAATTCATTATATAATCGTACCCAAGACTGGCACAAAATTGACAATCCAACATATACAATCTATACAATTTCAACCACTTTAACTTACTTGAAACAAAGAACACTGGCTACATAGTGAGACCCTGTCTCAAAAAAAGCAAAAGAAACCCAAAAATAAAATAAATTCTCTGTGCCAAGCTGGCGTACAACCTATACGTCCCAGTACTCCTGAGGCTAAAGAAAGAAAAGCATGAGTTTGAGGCAAGGCTGGGCCATATAGGGAGACAGTATCTCAAAACAAAGCCAACAAAAATATCACTACAGTACTGCTAAAGCAGTTACTTTACAGCAAAACCTTTTTAAGTTTCCCCATTTTTCCACTGGAATTCTATAGCTTAACATACCGAAGTTTTGATTCTTAGATCCTTTGGAGGGAGTTTTAAAGTCTTTTTCCAGTCATCACCAGGTCTAAAGAGAATACAGTAAATGTATCAAAATTCATAGCATCCTACTGAATAAAAAAAAAAAAAAAGCCTCAAATATTAAGCTGGAAAAAGCACAGTAGTAAGTTTAATACACTGTCATGTACTTAATATAATTAATGAGAACGTATTTTTTAGAAAATTAAGGAGGATCAAAAATCAACAGAAGATCTTAGGGCATCCACTCCTTCAGAGCATAAGTATTGTTTATACTACATGTTTGTCAAATCAGGTTTTGTTTACATAGTACTTTTTTTAGAAACTTTATTTTTGTGTGTTTGAGTGTATTGCCTACAAGTATGTAACCTGTGTGTCGTGCATGCCCATGGAGATCAGAAAAGGGCATTGAATTCCCCTGGAACTGGAGTTACATAGAGTTATTAGCTGCCATGTGGGTGCTGGGAATCAAACCCTCTGCATGAGCAGCCAATGCTCTTAAGTTCTGAGCTATCTCTGCAGCCCCATCTTCCACATTTTTTTCTATTTATTATTTTTTTACATGTATGAATGTACTGCCTGCAAGTAGGTTGGTGCTCCCATGTCGTGCATTGCCATGGAGATCAGAAGATGGCATGGGATTCCCCTGGAACCGGAGTTAAAGACGGTTCTTAACAGTCATGGGAATCAAACCTGGGTTCTCTGCAAGAGCAGTCAGCACTCTTAACCACTGAGCCATCTCTCCAGCCCCTACATAGTACTTTTAAATTTTATTTATTTTTGTATGTATATGAATGTACTGTCTGCGTGCAGGTTTGTGTACCCGTGTCATGCAATGCCGCGGAGGTCAGAAGAGGGTCTCAGATTCCCCTGGAACTGGAGTTCTCCTGGAATTGGAGTTGCAGACAGTTCTTAGCAGCCATGTGGGTGCTGGTCATCGAACCCGGGTCCTCTGCAAGAGCAGTCAGTGCTCTTAACTGCTAGGCTATCTCTCCAGCCCCAGTACTTTTTTAATTAGAAGATTTNCTGTGTAGACCAGGCTGGCCTGAACTCACAGATATCACCTACCTCTTATCGCTGAGTGCTGGATTAAAGGCGCACACACACACCTGGCTGACTAAGTTTTTTAGACAACTTTTTTTGTTGAAAACTAGATCTCACATAGCCTAGGCTAGTCTGAAATTCACTTTGCAATTAAGGTTGGCCTTGAAACTCCTGATCTTCTGCCTCTGCCTCTCAGTGCTGGAATTATAGGCATAAACCACCATGCCCGGTTTATGTAGGCCCGAGTTCTATGTTCCCATATAACTTACACAAATGTCTGCAGCAGTATTCAATGGAAAAAACTCAAATGCTACCAGGTGATGAAAGGGTAAGTCAAATATGCAATAGCTATGTGATGGAATACTATTTGTCAATAGAAAGAAATGGGATATTCATAAATGCTACAACACAGATGAAAACATTATGCTAAATGGGAGAAGCCAGTCACAAAAAACATCATGTACAATTCCATTTATATGAATTGTCCAGAAGAGGTAAATATATAGGGACAAAAACCAGGTTAGTGATTGCCCAGGGAAAAAATGATGAATGCTAAATAGCTTTCTTGAGACTAATAAAAAGGGACTAAAACAGGCTGTGATAATAATACAACTTATATTAAAACACTGTATTATTTTCTTTGAAAATGGGGTGTTACTCAGTGGCCAGGTTGGATTGGAACTTGCTATGTAGCCAAGGCTGGTGTTGAACTAATGGCAATGCTGCCTAAGCCTGCCAAGTGTTGGGATGAGAACTATCTAGCTGAATTATATACTTTGTGTGGATTGTTTGATATGAGTACTATCTCAATAAGGATACTAATTCCTTCTTCCTCCGCCAAATCTCCCAACTTTAGATCTGACACAGTAACTTGGGTTTTTCCAAGTTCATGTTGCACTGTAAGGTTTAGGAACTGATTCCACAGATACTCACCATATTCTGTTTACCATAGTATCCCTTTTCTAACAGCACCCCATTTTGTTCTGAAGAATTAGACCCTCTATCCCTGCTGCAATTGATTAAGTCTGCTCAATCTCCCAAGCCAAGTGGTAGATGTACAACCTAACCTTATAAATTACTGTAGGGCTTCCCAAACCCTTCAGAGTACCTCAGTTACGGACTATTCTAAAGGTGGTATTTCTCCATCTTCAAATTAATCTTGTGAATTTCTGCTATTCCTTCAAAAAATTTCCTTTTGCTTAAGTTAGAACCAGTTAGTTTATGTTCCTTACACCAAAGAATGTTCCCAATTTCCTGACACTGAGAGGTGTGTTGGAAGAATACTGTCTGCAAGAGCTAAAAACAGGCTCTGCAAGAGCCACCTATCTGCATTTAAGGCAAGTTCTGCTTTCCTCCCAAAACTGTTAAGCTTTAAGAACCTTCATTTCACTGGGCATGGTGGCATATGCCTATAACCTTGGCACTTGGGAGACTGAGAGGAGGATCATCCAGAGTTATACAGAGTCTGTTTCAAAAACTTTAATTTCAAGATGATTTGACTACAGGATATTGTGAAGAGTTGTAAGAGGTGACAGAAGCCATACATGCCTTTAATTTCAGCACTTGGAAGGAAGAAGCAGCTGGCAGATCTTTGAGTTCCAGGCCAGCCAGAGAGCTACTTAGTGAGAGTTTTGTCTTAAAAAGTGATAGAATAGCTGGTGGTGGTAGCACATGCCTTTAATCTTAGCCACTCAGGAGGCAGAGGCAGGTGGTCTTTGTGAGGCCAGCCTGGTCTACAGAGTGAGTTCCGGGACAGCTGGGGCTACAGGGAGACCCTATCTCGAAAAGACAAAAAAAAAAAAAAAAAAATCCGGGGATGGTGGCGCACACCTTTAATCCTAGCACTTGGGAGGCAGAGGCAGGCGGATCTTTGTGAGTTCAAGGACAGCCTGGTCTACACAGTGAGTTCCAGGACAGCTGGGGCAACAGGGAGATCCTTCTGACCTCCGAGGCATTGCACAACACAGGTGCACAGACCAGCATGCAGACAGTACGTTCATACACATACAAAAATAAATAAAATTTAAAAAAACCCAAATTTTTAAAATGGTAACAGTAGAGAAATGCTAGATTTGAAGACAGAGTAACATTTAATCCTTTTAGCCTTTTTAATCCCTTACCAGCCAGAGGAATGACTCATTAAAGGATTCAGGATGCTATAATTACAAAGTATAAACTATCCATTTTTTTTGTGTGTGTCTTTTTGAGACAGGGTCTCCTGTAGCCCCAGCTGTCCTGGAACTCACTCTGTAGACCAGGCTGGCCTTGAACTCACAAAGATCCACCTGCCTCTGCCTCCCAAGTGCTAGGATTAAAGGAGTACGCCACCACGCCCGGCTATCCATTCTTATCAGGAGGCAAAGGCAAATGGGACCTCTCTGAGTACAAGGCCAGCCTAGTCTACATAGTGAGCTCCAGGCCAGTTAGGAATAAAGGGAGACCCATCTCAAAAAAAATTTAAGTACATGCTCAGGAAAAATGAACAGTGTATCACAAAAATACATAAGCCAGCCTAAAGGAACCAAACTTGTGAGAACTGAACACACAAAACCACCATTTTTTTGTTTGTTTGTTTTTTGGTCTTTTCGAGACAGGGTCTCTCCGTAGCCCCAGCTGTCCTGGAACTCACTGTGTAGACCAGGCCTTGAACTCGCAAAGATCCGCCTGCCTCTGCCTCCCAAGTGCTAGGATTAAAGGTGTGTGCCACCCACACCCAGCTTAAAAACACTACAGGGAGACCCTGTCTTGAAGACAAAAAAAACAAAAAAAAAAAAAAAAAAAAACCAACAACAAAACACGTTTTAAAAAAGCATGGCTATCTAGTGGTTAAGAGCACCGACTGCTTTTGCAGAGGACCCAGGTTTGATCCCCATCACCCACGTGGCAGCTGAGAACCGTCTGAAGCTCCAATTCCAGGAGAACTCCAGTTCCAGGGGAATCCGACACCCTCTTCTGACCTCCTCGGCATTGCACAACACAGGTGCACAAACCTACATGCAGACAGTACATTCATACACATAATTAAAAAAAAAAAAAAAAAAAAAGGCATGGCTACCAATAAATGCATAAAGGTGAAGGGAAGGGGATGGTACTCAGTAGTAGAACACTTGCCTAGGATTGAGCAAGGCCCTAGGTTCAACTGTCAGCATTCCCTATCTCAAACTTCTTACAACCCAAAAAGATGGGACTAAGAATCCAAGGATGATTAATTAGGAAACTACCCAAATAATTAGAAAATTTTGATGAAGAAAAGGGTATTTATATGGTCTTTATTTTCCAGAATGTTTGCTAGTTTTAAGGGAGGGGTAAATAAAAAGCAGTAGTCCTATATTAGGAGTGAAAAAACAAAACAAAACAAAACAAAAAAACAGAAAACACCTGGACAAGATAACCAGAATTAATAACATCACCAACTGGGACTAGACAGACACTACACACACCTTAAAATGTGATGTTTTGAGAAGGCTACCTGACTTTTGCAGTATTTTGCTGAGAAAACATGACTTGACCCTAATCACATAAAGCCACAAGAAATGTCTGTTAAAAAGGAAAAGAAACGGGAGGTGCAGCTCAGTTGGTAGAGTGCTTGCTTAGTACACACAAAACCCAGTTCACTCCTCAGTACTACATGGGCCAGCCAAGGGGACATGAAAAAAGCAGCAGAGGGGCAGGGCGTGGTGGCGCACGCCTTTAATACTAGCACTTGGGAAGCAGAGGCAGGCAGATCTCTGTGAGTTCAGGGCCAGCCTGCTCTACATAGCAAGCTCCAGGCCAGTTGGGACTAAAGGGAGAACTTGTCTCAAAAAGACACCCCCCCCCCCACAATCAGCAGAGCCAGCAAGATGGCGTGGTGAGTAAAGGTGCTTGCTAAGGAAACAATACTTGCAACCTGAGTTGGATACCCAGCACCTACACAGTATAGAAAGAGAGAGAACTATCAAATCCTGTTGACCTCTGACCTCTATACACACTCATGCACACAAATCCTTGGTCTCAGAAATAGTCACCAAAAGAAATAAAAGAACATGATTCTGTAACTTAACCTTAAACAATTTAGAAATAACTGGGTGTAGTGACACATATCTATAAACCCAGAATTTGGGAGGCCAGAGGCAGAGGGTCAAAAGTTCAAAACCAGCCTCAACAACTTCAAATTTGAGGCCAGTCTAGGCTAGATGAAACCTGTCTTAAAAAACCAAAAACACAGCTGGGTAACGGTGGTGCACACCTTTGCTCCCAGCACTCAGAGGCAGAGGAAGGCGGATCTCTGTGAGTTCCAGGCCAGCTGGGGCTGCAGAGCCCCTGTCAAAACACTTAAGAGAGTAGTTCAGATATATTAGAGACACAACCCAGTCTCACAGATTAAAAAGTATTATTGCATGATACATAACCTTCATATAATAAAAGGGAATAAACATACCTGAATAGGAGATGGCTTTTCCCAGCCCATTTCAAAAATTCCCATTAACAACTCCCGTTTCAAACAGTAATCTTCAAATTCATTTCCTTTTGTGGAGGTCACATCCTAATCAAACAAACCAATAAAATAAAACATACATAGGTCTTTTGTAGTAAAATGTTAAAATTTGTCTGACTTGTAACTCTTAAGTATTTCATCTTAAATATATTAAGGTAACTACTCTTTTGTTATTTCAATTTTCCTAGAGACTATGAAATCTTCAAGTACCCGTCAATGAATTACTAATTAAAATGTGTACTCAAACCCTGGCTCTTCTACTTATATGCTACCAATATTCTTTACCATTATCTAGGGATTATGGCATAGCACTATTGACATTTGGGACCAGAAAATTATTTTAAAAAGCTATCCTGTAGGATCCAGAGGTGATAACCAAATTGCTAAATGTTGCCTTGTACACAAAAATCACCCTTAGCTGAGGATACTGGGTTAAAAGGACATCTTATATTCACATACAGAGTGGACAAAATATGTAACCTGAATGTCTCACTAGGTTGCTGAGAACAAAACAAAACTTTGAGAAAATGAGCTAAGATGTGCACATATATGATTCACACTATTTAATATATTTATTCATTTATAATCGTACCCAAGACTGGCACAAAATTGCACAATCCAACATATACAATCTATAACATTTCAACCACTTATAACTTACTTGAAACAAAGAACACTGGCTACATAGTGAGACCCTGTCTCAAAAAAAGCAAAAAGAAACCCAAAATAAAATAAATTCTCTATGCCAAGCTGGCGTACAACCTATACGTCCCAGTACTCCTGAGGCTAAAGAAAGAAAAGCATGAGTTTGAGGCAAGGCTGGGCCATATAGGGAGACAGTATCTCAAACAAAGCCAACAAAAGATATCACTAGAGTACTGCTAAAGCAGTTACTTTAAAGCGCGAAAACCTTTTTAGTTTCCCCATTTTTCCACTGGAATTCTATAGCTAAACATACCGAAGTTTTGATTCTTAGATCCTTTGGAGGGAGTTTTAAAGTCTTTTTTTTCCAGTCATCACCACGGTCTAAAAGAGAATACAGTAAATGTATCAAAATTCATAGCATCCTACTGAATAAAAAAAAAAAAGCCTCAAATATTAAGCTGGAAAAAGCACAGTAGTAAGTTTAATACACTGGTCATGTCTTAATATAATTAATGAAGAAACGTATTTTTTAGAAAATTAAGGAGGATCAAAAATCAACAGAAGATCTTAGGGCATCCACTCCTTCAGAGCATAAGTATTGTTTATACTACATGTTTGTCAAATCAGGTTTTGTTTACATAGTACTTTTTTAGAAACTTTTTTTTTGTGTTGAGGTGTATTGCCTACAAGTATGTAACCTGTGTGTCGTGCATGCCCATGAGAGATCAGAAAGGGATTGAATTCCCCTGGAACTGGAGTTACATTAGAGTTTTTAGCTGCCATGTGGGTGCTGGGAATCAAACCCTCTGCATGAGAGGCCAATGCTCTTAAGTTCTGAGCTATCTCTGCAGCCCATCTTCCACATTTTTTCTATTTATATTTTTTTACATGTATGAATGTAACTGCCTGCAAGTAGGTTGGTGCTCCATGTCGTGCATTGCATGGAGATCAGAAGATGGCATGGGATTCCCCTGGAACCGGAGTTAAAGACGGTTCTTAAACAGTCATGGGAATCAAACTGGGTTCTCTGCAAGAGCAGTCACACTCTTAACCACTGAGCCATCTCCTCCAGCCCTACATAGTACTTTTAAATTTATTTATTTTTGTATGTATAGAATGTACTGTCTGCGTGCAGGTTTGTGTACCCGTGTCATGCAATGCCGCGGAGGTCAGAAGAGGGTCTCAGATTCCCCTGGAACTGGAGTTCTCCTGGAATTGGAGTTGCAGACAGTTCTTAGCCGCCATGTGGGTGCTGGTCATCGAACCCGGGTCCTCTGCAAGAGCAGTCAGTGCTCTTAACTGCTAGGCTATCTCTCCAGCCCCAGTACTTTTTTAATTAGAAGATTTCAGTAGCCAGGGAGTGTTGGCATATACCTTTAATCCCATCCCTCTTGAGGCAGACAGGCAGACCTCTCTAAGGCTGAGGCCAGCCTGGGCTGCATAGTTCCAGGACAGCTGGGGGTACAAGGGGACCCTGTCTCAAAAACAAACCAAACCAAACCATATTTCATGTAAAAAGTTCAGATTTTTCTCTGGATTTTTTTTTTTTTGAAAAGCTGCCCTGGGTTCAATTCACATTACTTCAGGGACCATAACCGCTTTAACAACAGTGTTTTATCAAATTTACATACGGTAACAATTTGGTAGAAGTTAGTAACTAAGACTTTTGCTTTCTTTTTCCTGGGGTGTGCATGTGTGTGCGGCGGCGGTGGTGGTGGTGGTATTAAGAAATTGAACCCAGAGCTTATCAAAGATAGGCAAGTGCTCTCTTGCTATACTCTTGAAAGACCTTGACTGAAAAAAAAACAAAAATAAAACACACAAAGGCTGTGAAGTTTCAGGTGGAGGTTAAATACTGGCTATTCCCTATTAATTCTATAACCCTGTACCAATAACTTTCCTAAATCTCACTCTTTGATATACAAGCAGTTTCTAACAATTTTATCAATAATTTACATAAAGCTGCGCATGGGAGCACACTCCCAATAATTCCAGTACTTGGGAGGTGAAGGCAGGAGGGCTAGGAGTTCAAAGTTATCACTGGCTACATAGCCAGCCACTTGGGAGGCCAGGTTGAGCTACATGAGGTCCTACCTTAAAATAAAAATTAAGCAGTCAGTACCATCCCTGGCTTATATTAGCTGACAGTGGAGCTTTCAATACTTCAAAATAAATCTTCAAAATGGCCTTTTCAAACACTTCAAATTGGCTCCAACTGCCATTTAGACTAGGATAAGGACAGAGGTAACTATAGGACTACACTGACAAAACCCAAACTGAGCGGGATATGGTGGCTCACACCTGTAATCCCAGCACATGGGGGTGCTGAGACAAGGATTGCTCTAGAAATTCAGGTCATCTGGGCTACAGAGTAAAATCCTGTCTCAAAAATTGCAGGGCTAAAGATGGCTCAGAGGTTAAGAGCACTGACTGCTCTTGCCGAGAACCTGGTTTCAAATCCCCTAACTCCAGTTCTAGGGAATCTGATGCTTACTTATGGCCTCTGTGGGCATTGCATGAAATGGGTGCATTTACATACATGCAGGCAATACACTCATACATATAAAAATATTAAAAAAAAAAAAAAACAGAAAAAGAATGAAAAAGTCTCATTTTACTTATTCAATAACTTCCAGAATTGTTTCTAAAAATAAGAGATATATGCCTATGTTTACTTGAATTAATTGTGCCAGAATTATTCTACTGCAAATACCTACTGGTTATCAAAATCATGTGCCATCTATCAAAAGGGTTACATTAAAGGTATAAGATAGTCAACTACAAAAGGAAACAGAAATCATGGTTCTCCAAGTGTTTATTCTTTTCTGACACTTACTTAATAGTGGTGGTCATACTCTGTGCTTGTTGAGTGCCATTATTGATTGTGTTGGTGTTTTTCAACTGGTTCATCTGTTGCTGTGTCTGTGTGCCCCCTCCTCCAGGGCCACCGCTGGGTTTCACAGGGCCCCTTAGTTGACCATTTTGACTGGACAGACCCATTATAACAGGGTTCTCTGTTCTGGCCGTGCTCATACTGTGTTAATTGCAAAGGTGTCTCTTTCAATCTTCAAAACTTTTGAAAGTCAGTAGAGAAACTGTAATAACAGTTTATTAGGCTCTCCAAAACGAAGAGATAAATAAGTCTTGCTCAATATATGAGTCCTTTATTGCAATTCAAGCAAGCACCTGTAAGTCTCTGAATGCAGTAAGCAGCAGTAACTTGCTCTCATGCACCGAATCAACTTTTTATTTTTTAAAAGCCCTCTAATAAGCTTGAATTGTATTTGAATTCACTCACTTCAATCTGAAACAAAGAAAAAAAATTAAATTAGCAAACATAAGGAAGTCAGGGGTTGAGGAAAACTTGTTTCCTTTTAAAGAACTCCTTTTAAAACAACTCTTTTAAGCCAGGCGTGGTGGCGCACGCCTTTAATCCTAGCACTTGGGAGGCAGAGGCAGGCGGATCTTTGTGAGTTCAAGGCCAGCCTGGTCTACAGAGTAAGTTCCAGGACAGCTGGGACTACAGGGAGACCCTGTCTTGAAAAGACCAAAAAAAAAAAAAAAAAAAACCACAAAGGTGAACTACCTGCCTTAAAAAATCTACAGGCCAGGTGTGATGACACACGCCTTTAATGCTAGACTTGGGAGGAAGAGGCAGGCAGGATCTCTGTGCAATCAAGGCCAACCTGGTCTACATAGGAGTTCCAAGCCAGCCAGGGCCATATAGAGACCCTGTCGCAAAAACATCTACCTCCTCAATCTACAGTGAAGGCAACCTCAAACATTTACCATTTCAACATCAGGGGCTGGAGAACAGTGACTGCTCTTGCAGAGGACCCTGGTTTGAGTTCCAGCACTCACATGGCATCTAAGAACCGTCTTAGGCCAGATGTGGTGGCTCACACCTTTAAGGTCTATCTGTGAATTCAAGGCCAGCCTGGTCTGCAAAGTGAGTTCTGGACCAGCTGGGGCTATAGGGAGATCCTGTCTCAAAAAGACAATAAATAAATAAATAAATAAATAAATAACCAACCTAGAGAAAATAAGGTAGAAAAACAAATTAGTGCTCATTGTCAAATAACCTGTGCTTTCAGTTTCCTCTCTGTTGAATTCGCTCCAAGTATCTGCCACCTCTAAGAGCCAATAATTCCTTAAAAAGTGAAATATCACTCAATGTAAATCTAGATTTTAACAGGACAAGACTTCATTAATGCTTTTTTATTTCTGACAGAGTCCTATAAGTGCTAAATAGCTCATTTGAAAAGATTGTGTTTTCAGAAAAATAAAGCAAAAACCTGTTTCCTATCAGCATCAACTACACAATTTAAGCTTTATGAAGAAAAAAGGGTTCTCCTTACATTTTTATCTATTACAGAAATAAATGAAAGTGAACAGATCCCTATGGAGCAGTCTACATGTCAAAATCTTTGGCTAACAAACAGCTAAAACAATTTAAACTTTATTAAAACTTTGATACTAAAGAGCCGTTGTTACTTTTCAGTATAATACTTTTCAAAAAGTATGTCCCCTGGGGCTAGAGATGGCTCAGTGGTTAAGAGTGCTGAATGCTCTCCCAGAGGACCCAGGTCCGAGTCCCAGCACCCACATGGTGCTAAGAACAGTCTTTAAGCCAGGCCTGATGGAGCACGCCTTTAATCTGAGCACTCAGGAGTCCAGGTCAGCTGGGGCTATAGCGCGACACTGTCTCAAAAAAAAAAAAAAAAAAAAAAAAAGTATGTCCTAACTTAAAATATTATTCCAAAAAATAAAAACACAAATTTCCTGTGGCAAAGGAAAAAAAAATCCGTTGAGGTAAACACACTTGTAGCTTTAGTAATAACTCTCTTAAAACCGTCCAGAGTACTAAATAACTAATGGTTATGAATTTAGTAAATAAACTGACAAGGGCTGGAAAACAAGTTCAACTGGTTTGTTTTTATTTTGTAACCCCCAAATATACTAACTTAATCAGTGTTAGTTATTTTTGCCAAACAACAAAGCATCTCAAACTTTTTTTTTTTTTTTGGTCTTTTGGGGACAGGATCTCCCTGTAGCTCCAGCTGTTCTGGAACTCACTATGTAGACCAGGCTGTCCTCGAACTCACAGGGATTAAAGGCATGTGCCACCGTATCTGTCAAAAGATGCCTCAAATTTCGTTAGAAAACAATCCTTGAAGTTTGCTTTAACATCAACTTGCTCACAAACATTACTTATCACGTACACGAAGTGGTTTACTCTCTTTAACAGCCACTTTTTTGTATTGACAGGTTTGTAATATGATCAACAGTATCAAGCACTTCAGACAAGACACCTTGTTTGCAAAGCACTAAGAGGATGAAGAGGACAACTGAATCAGTTCAGTCTATCATGCACAGTAAGAGCTATCGCCTTAAATCCAAAATGAAACTGATAGCAGCTCCCTTCTTGACACCTGCCCTGCAGTTTTCCGAGGAGATATTCCTCCTACTCCTTTCCAGTTTAGATTTGCAAGTTATATTCCTGCATTAAAAACAAGAAAGAAATGAAAACAAAAAACCAGGAAGGAACCTACACTAGTTGGGAGGAGCCCCTGGCAGAGTTAATTACAGCACTTCCCAGACTGTAGTTAGCAATTGACAGTTTCACACTCAAAACAGTACCGTCATCTCCAACAAGGGCTTTTGTTTGCGAATGCAGCGTAGTTTAAGTTTCAGCAATAAGCTGGAGGGACTGGGTTTTATTCGGAAGGAAAGGGGGTTGTGGGGAACAGCAGAGACAAGCCAATGACAGGAGACCGGTAACCATAGGGCAATAATAATTCCTTGCCCCCTCCCCCAACCCCACACTCTTCAAGTCCAGCTCCTTCGGAGCATCAACACAAAAGGGTCGTTGCCCAGCAATCCTATCTGCGCCACAAGAGTCGGAACCAGCTCAATAGACTCCCTTCGAAGGCCCGGAAGAGAACTCCCGAAAGAAAGCCTCTGCTTTCCTGACATCCGGAGACTCTCGCAGCCCTCTCGTCAGCACCAACCTGCAAGGCCTACTTGCAAGCGAGCAGGCGCCGGCCTCTCGTACCCGAGTCTTCGGACAGCACGGCCCTGCCGCGGTCCTCCGGGCCGCCTCCTACCCTCGGAGCTCCATCAGCACTCCCTAGTCCCTGCGGCCCTCTGCCCCTCTCCCTCTTCCACCCGCTCCCCCAGCACGCCCCCGCTCCTCCTCCGGACCCAGCCGCGCACCGCGTTCCTCTACTCTGCTCCGACCCACCGCCCCCACTCCACGGCGCGGCCGCCCGCCTTCCTTCCCCGAGCCGGCCTGGGCCTAGGGCCTCCGCCCCAAGCGCGCCCGGACGCCGGCAGAGGGGGCTCCCTACGCCCCGCCGCGGCCCCGCCGACCTCAGCTCCACTGCCTCACCCCACGCCCCGCGGTTCGGGCCCGAGTCTTACCACCGAGGCCACTCCCGCTCGGCACCTTCGGTCCTTTATTGTTGACTCGAAGCTCCCAAAATGGCGGCGGCTCCTTCCTCCTCGGAAACCTCCGCCCGCCCCCACACGGCCCCTTGCCGCGGAGCCCGCCGCCCCGCCCCTGCCGCGCTGCGCCGCCCGCCGCCGCCCCCGCCCCCGCTGCACCGCCCGCAGCTACCTCAGCCGTGGCCTGCTCTCTGCGCCCCCGAAGTCGCCGCCGGGCTGAACGGACTTGGCTTCTCTGCCCCCTCCCTCAGTCGCCGCCGCCTCCCTCCCTCCCTCCCAGCCTGTCTCCGGATGGCGGCGACTCCTCCTCCTCACAAGATGGCGAGAGCTCGGCCGCCGCAGACGCCGCGGCGTCACCGCCTGCTTCGTGTGGCGGATGAGGGGGCTCCCAGCCGCGCTCTGACATGGCGGCTTTGAAGGGCTTTGCTCGGAGCGAAGGAGGCAGCCGGAGACACAATGGTGGCGGGGCAGAGTCCCCCTAGCCTGCGTCCCTCCGAAGAGGGCATTGCGGGCCGGGTCTGCGGCGGCCCTAGGGGCCGCGCTCCGGGAGCTGCCCTCTCGGGCTCGTGACCCGGGAGCTGACCTGGGATTTGCGGCGGCCCGCGAGGCTGTTGCGGGGCCGAGACGCGTCTCCATCCAGGAAGGCACGCCGCGGCTCGGGCGGAGGCTGGGACAGCAGGAGGCCGAGGCTCGGCTGGCAGCTCGCCCCTGCTCGTGGGTGCCGAGCCCGGAGCGTGGCCGAGGTGACCCTTCGCTCCTGCCGGCACTGACTCTGCTCTAGAAAGAGGAACCGAGCGTCCCTGCGAGTCACTTAGGGAAGTGGGCAAAGTGGGGTGTGCTCCACCTGACTCCAGCGTCAAAGATATTTATGCATTTGTTCCCGTGGTGGCTTAGTCTTTCAGAAAAACCGTTTTGCTCTAAATAAAACAAAACTTGGGAGCTGAAATCGAGGTGGGCTACTACAAAAGGAAAGTAAAAACCTAAGTCTGATTCATCTCAGAGGCTAAAAATACTTACAGTGGTCTAAACCCGTGTGACAGTAAGACTCCAAGCCATACATATGACTCTAGGACACTCAGACCCAGGACCCTAGCAGTTAAGGGGCCCAGGACTCTCTGGAATTACTCCCTGGCTGGCAGCCTCCATATTTTTTGCCGCTGCTTCCAACTTGAGACCAATCAGAAAAAGCCAAATATGCTCTCTAAACCAATCACTGAAGACTCCCTGTCTCTAGCCCTCCTGCTTCCTTGCCAACAACAGCCAATTGGAGTTAACCTTCATTTTTTTTTTTCATCTGTTTTTTCTCTCTCGCTCTCCTTTGGCAGCTATTAAGCTTTCCTACTCCGAGGGCCTGAGTTGTTGCCAAAACCCAGGGGAACGTTGCTGACCCCTTAACCTGGTGTCATTTGGTGGTCCTTTACTTCCGTACCCCAAATAGGTGGTGGAGAAGAGTGAAAAGACTTGTTAAGTTGTTTTCAGACAGGATCTTGGTATGTAGTCTGGCTGGCGTGGAACTCATGGCCATCCTCCTGCTTCAGCCTTCCGAATGCTGGAATTTCAGTTTTGTGCCACCACACTCAGTACCCTTTAATCTTTTTTTTTTTTTTTTAACCTAACTCTGAATTCGAAGCATGTCATCTCTTACCCAGATTTTAAAATACTTTTTCATGCAAGGGACTAGCCCAACACCTTGTGCCCATCCTGGAGACAAGCTAAGTGGTTTCTTAAGTTGTAAGAGGCTGTGTTTGCCCCCATTAACTTCCCGTATACCAGGAAAGTGATGAGGAAATAGGCCTCTTTGGTGGCTTCGCCTTTCCTAGCCCTTTCCAGGTATGGAACCAGGCAAAAGAAACGGTTAACAGCTACAAATTAACATTCAAAAGGAACTTCATGAAGGAAGCTAGGGAAAGTGGAATATAGACTGGAACTGCCTTTGTAGACCAGGCTGGTCTTGAACTCACAGGTCAGCTCCACTCAGCTATTATCCTTTCGGGCTTTGTGGTGAGATCATTGGGGTGGGGGGTTGGTCTTTTTGAGAAAGGGTCTCCCTTTAGTTCCAGCTGGCCTGAAGCTCATTAGCACACACACACACCCTGTAGACCAGGCTGGCTTTGAACTCACAGAGATCCGCCTGCCTCTCCCTCCCAGGTGCTGGGATTAAAGGCGTGCACCACCACACCCCAGCTTTTGGTCTTTTTGAGACAGGGTCTCCTTGTAGTCCCAGCTGTCCTGGAACTGGCTATGTAGACCGGGCTGGCCTTGAGCTCACAGAGATCCCCTTACCTCTGCCTCCCAGTGGTAGGACTAAAGGCGGATGCCACCATGCCCAGCGCGAGTTCCAATTTTAATGGTTGATAAAGCCATTTACCTCAATATTTTTGCCCCAATTAAAACAAGAATCACACAAACTATTACACTTCAGGAATACAAATAAAAACATGGTGTTGCATGCTCTGTAATCCCACTACTCAGGAGGTAGAGGCAGGAGATTTAGTTCAAGGCCAGCTTGGGTTATTTGACTGTGTCACAAAACAATGTCAAGTTGCCCAGTAAGATAGCTCAGCAAGTAAAGGCACTTGCCACCTCTCCTGACGACCTGAGTTTGAATCCAGGGACCCACGTGGTGGAAGGAGAGCACTGACTCCCACAAGTTGTCCTCTGACATTCACACAAGCTTGCCCATCATACACAAAGGTAAATGTAATTTTAAAATAAAAAATGAATTATCTGCTAATACAGAGTATTACATTTGTAAAATGTATAGTTTTATAGGGAAATGATACAGAAATCCACTTTTGGGGTTTAGCAGTAGTACAAACAAGGGGGAAAATGTGTGAAACACATTTCCCAAATGACCCCATGTAGTTTGAAGATATGTATTCCCTATGACAGGTAACATTTCCTCACTGCCACCTGCTAACCAGCTCAACACACCAGGTGTCTTCCGACCTTATCAAGTCTCAGCTTGGTCTGGTCATCACCTAGCTATTCATTCTGCTCTTCAGTTTTCCCAAGATTACTATGCACCAGCAGTTTTAACTTATTTAGGAATTTGAAAATAACGTATGGCTGAAAAGACAGTGAAATCTGGAAACTAGCCTTTTAGACATAAATTTTCTTTGGCCTATTCAGATCAAGAAAGAATTGACATACTGTTCATGTCAGATGCCTTAGTCCCCTTGGGTACTTTCCAAGTTAGTTCTGGGGCAGTTGATGATGAATAACACTGTGGTCTTGTTAGTTGCTGTGGTATTGGCATAGGTACCAGGTCCCCTTTGTGCCTAGACTCTGTCACAAAATTCTATTTCTGTTTTGGTTTTTTTTGGGGGGGGGTTGGTCTTTTTGAGACAGGGTCTCCCTTTTAATCTCAGCTGGCCTGGAGCTCACTATGTAGACCAGGCTGGCCTTGAAGTCACAGAGATCTGCCTGACTCTGCCTCCCGAGTGCTGGGATTAAAGGTGTGGGCCACAATCCCGGCCCAAATTCTATTAATGAATATTGAGGATGTAGTAAAGAACCTAAATCATCATGAAGGGTGCCCAGGCCTGGTTGATTTTCCACCACTGATCAGTCTACTGCCTTTCATTGGTCCTTGCAAGTAGAACTGTGACTTTTTTTTTTTTTTTTTGGATTCCCCTGGAACTGGAGTTAAAGATGGTTCTTAGCCGCCATGTGGACCCTGGGAATAGAACCCAGGTCCTCTGCAAGAGCAGTCGGTGCTCTTAACTGCTGAGCCATCTCTCCAACCCCGGAACTGTGATCTTTTAAAAATGAAGCCTAGCTGGGCGTGGTGGCGCACGCCTTTAATCCTAGCACTC
>VZQC01014834.1:3572171-3598185 GCA_009823505.1 Rhizomys pruinosus
CCAAAAAAAAAAAAAAAAGAAGGAAGGAAGGAAGCCCTTTCTCACTGGTGGTTCTCAGCCACAGATGCTTGTCAGAGTCAACAAGGCAAACTTAACATACCTGTGCTGCCTGAGCCCACCCTGGAGGAACATTAGCATGATACTTCTTGGAGTTGGGAGTCACACACACACACTCCGCCCAACACAGAATTAAGGCTCTGCAGATGATTATAATTTGCAGCCAAGAATGACAACTGGGTGGGGGAGGCTGCCTTTTTTTAAAATATTTTTTTATTATTTTATTTATTTCTGTATGTGTATGAATGTACTGTCTGCATGCAAGTTTGTGCACCCGTGTCGTGCAATGCCTCGGAGGTCAGAAGAGGGTATCGGATTCCCCTGGAACTGGAGTTCTCCTGGAATTGGAGTTTCGGACGGTTCTTGGCTGCCATGTGGGTGCTGGAGATCGAACCCGGGTCCTCTGTAAGAGTGGTTGGCGCTCTTAACCGCTAGGCCATCTCTCCAGCCCCGGAGGTTGCCTTTTTTAAAAACATATTTTATTATTTTTATTTTCTGTGCACGAATGTATTGCCTGCATGCATATAAGTGCACCAGAGTTGTGCAGTGCCCATGAGTTCAGAAGAGAGTGTTGGATCCCCTGGAACTAGAGTTCAGGATGGTTGTTAGTTACCATGTGGGTTCTGGGAATTGAACCCAGGTCCTTTTCAAGAGCATCCTCTGCTCTTAACTGCTGAGCCATCTCTCCAGCTCCTTGTTTGTGTTGTTAGACAGGGTCTCATGTATTCCAGACAGGCCTCAAACTCACTGTATGGCAGAAGATAGCCTTTTATTCTGATCCTTTTGCTTCTGCCTCCCAATGTTGGTTTATAGGCATGAACTAACATGTCCTTAGTGGTACTGGAGATTGAACCCAGGGCTTTGTCCATGCTAGGCAAGTACTTTACCAACTGAGCAACATCCCCAGCCTGCAACAACTTGTGTTGATAATTGTTTCCACAACAACACCCCAAATCTTTCCTCTGTCCATAAGCCCAGCTTCAAATTAAAGCCATTCCATATGAACTGCATGAACTTTCCACCTTCCTCCCAGACACCGTGAATTCCTTTCCGGAAGAAAAGACATCACACTTCCAACTAAGGTCAATCTACCCCCTTAAACCTATCTCTTTTTAATTAAATATTTTTAAATTAAAATTTTATTTTTAAATTATCTATATGCATGTATATATGCTTGTGCATATGAGTACAGGTATTTGCAGAAGCCAAAAGCATTGGATTCCCTGGAGCTGGCGTTCAGGTGGTTGTGAGCCACCTGACATGGATGCTAAGAACTGAACTTAGGTCCTTTGCAAGAGGAGTGCATGCTCTTAACCACTGAGCCATCTCTCCAGCTGCTTGTGTGCATGTGCGCGTGTGCGGGCGCACGTGTGTGTGTGCGTGTGTGTGTGTGTGTGTGTGTGCACGCGCACACGTGCGTGCTTTGGGGGGATGGAAACACCACGGCAAGGGTATAGCAATCATAGGATAACTTGTGGCGTTAGTTCTTTTGCCTCTACATGGGTTCCAGGGCTTAAACTCAATGCCAGGCTTATGTCTTGGCAAGCACCTTCGCCACTAAGGCCATTTCACTGCCCCAAATATCTTTTTTAAATTATTTTTATTTTATTTATTTTTTAAATTTTATTTTTGTATGTGTATGAGTGTACTGTCTGCATGTAGGTTTGTGCACCCGTGTCGTGCAATGCCGTGGAGGTCAGAAGAGGGTCTCAGATTCCCCTGGAACTGAGTTCTCCTGGAATTGGAGTTACAGATGGTTCTTAACCACCATGTGGGTGCTGGGGATCAAACCGGGGTACTCCGCAAGAGCACTTGGTGCTCTTAACCGCTAGACTATCTCTCCAGCCCCTAAAATTATTTTTATTTTATGTGTACACATGTATTGCCTTAATGTGTGTAAGTGCACTTATGTCATGCAATGCCCATGGAGATCAGAAGAAGATGTCGGATCCACGGAACTAGAGTTACAGATGGTTGTTAGTGGGTGCTGGGATTCAAACCTGGGTCTTCTGCAAGAGCAATCAATGCTCTTAACCACTGAGCTATCACTCCAGCCCCACTAAATCTATCTCTTTTTAAATAAATTATTCTGGGGCTAGACAGATGGCTCAGAGGTTAAGAGCACTGGCTGCTCTTGCAGGGTACCTGGATTTGGTTCTCAGCACCCACATGGTGGTTAACGGCCTTCAGTAACTTCAGTTCCGGGGGATCTAAGGCCCTCTTCTGGCCTCCTCAGGCACTGCAGACATGTGGTGAACTTATACTCAGGCAAAGCATTCATGCACATAAAATTATTTTAAGGGCTGGAGAGATGGTTCAGTGGTTAAGAGCGCTGACTGCTCTTGCAGAGGACCGGGGCTTGATTCCCAGCACCCACATGACAGCTAAGAACCGTCTTTAAACCAGGCATGGTGGCACATGCCCTTTAATCCTAGCACTCAGGAGGCAGAGGCAGAGGCCAGCCTGGTCTACAGAGTGAGTTCTAGGTCAGCTGGGGCTATAGGGAGACCCTGTCTCAAAAAAAAAATAATTTTAAAATTAAAAAAATTATTATTCCAGCCAGGTGTGGTGGCACATGCCTTTAATCCCAGCACTCAGGAGGCAGAAGCAGGCAGATCTCTGTGAGTTCAAGGCCAGCCTGGTCTACATAGTGAGTTCCAGGACAGCTGGGGCTGCAGGGAAACCCTGTCTCAAAAAGCTAAATTATTATTATTATTATTACTACTATTCCATCAGTGACTCGTTTCCTTCGTGCTTAGTGTCTCCCACTGTTGGCTCTTCCCCTCAACTTGGATTCATACTCAAATTTTTCTCCATTCTGAAAAAGGAATTAAAAGAATCTTCCTTCACTACTTCATTCCCTGGGGATTGGCTCCTAGGAAGAGCAGCTACACCAGCGTGATAGTGGTCCAGCCTAGGTAACTCCATTTTGTTTTAGTGACTCTATGCTAATGGCTGAATTCCAGCCCTGAACAAGTCCAGGAAGAGCTAGCAGGTTCTCTCCACCTTGGAATCCCCTCTGCAGAATGCCTTGTGACACCTATCTACCTTATCTTTTGACGATTGGCCTGCAGCCCACCCACTTCTTACTAAGTAATCCTGCAGCAGTGGGGAAACTGAGGTTTGTCTGAATAAATCTTTAAAAATATTGCCGGGCGTGGTGGCGCACACCTTTAATCCTAGCACCTTGGGTGAGGGCAGAGGCAGGCGGATATTGTGAGTTCAAGGCCAGCCTGGTTACAGAGTGAGTTCCAGGACAGCTGGGGCTACAAGGGAGACCCTGTCTCAAAAAGACAAAAAAAACAAAAAACAAAGACAAAAAAATTTACTGGGTGTGGGGCACATGGCTTTTAATCCTAGCACTGGGAGGCAGAGGCAGGCCGAATCTTTGTGAGGTTCAAGGCCGCCTGGTCTACAGAGTGCATTCCAGGGACAGCTGGGGCTACAGGGAGAGCCTGTCTTCGAAAAGACCAAAAAAAAAAAAAACAAAAAAAAATAAAAAAACAATTATATCTATATATATATATATATATATATTTACCATGGATTTTTATTTGGCTTTATAAGTCTAACCAGCCTGAGTCGGGGCTGTACCCCCCTACTCCTTGCCTGGGGTACAGTCCTGGCCAGTCCAAATTAAAAACCCAGTTTGGCAATTTTGAACCTGGAGTCTGTGTGCTCTTCTTCCGGTGGTCCAGAATCGTAACACCAGGTCCAAAACTGCGGCCGTTCTTTGTTGTGCCACTTCTACCCCTTGCCTCTCTGTTGTTGCTGCCACTCTCCCAAGCCAGAGGTTTTGTTTTGTTTTGTTTTTGTTTTTGTTTTCTCCTATTTGGACAATTCTAGTAACTTCATGAGCCTCTTCCCAGTTTAATCAAATATGCACACTAACAGCACAACAATTTTCCAATCATGTCACTAGCCAGCTCAAGAGGCCTCAATGATTCCCATTAGCTACAGAATTAAACTAAACTGCCCATCTCCCTTTGGATTAAGGAAGAGGCCTTTGGAAACTCTTCTTCCTAAAATTCAAAGAGTTGAGCTTACCATCACGGGTACAATTCATAACCCCCTCTCTCTGAGACTGGCCTCAAACTCATTTTGTAGCTCAGGCTGGCCTGGAACTTGGCTCTTCCAGCTTCAGCTTCCCAAGTGCTAGGATCATAGGTATGTACCGCCCTTCTGGCTGAACTTCAACCTTCTCATCATGCCTCTTCCTAGGTGTCTTTCCTGACATATTTAAAATCATGCTCCTCCCCCTTGCTCTTTACTCCATTCAGTTATTTAAACTATTTTGTCCATAGGCTTATTGGCTGTGCCCTGCCCTCATGAGCCACATGCCCAGCTCAGATCTACTCACTTCCACTGAACATTGCTGATCCATCCCAAGTGCTCCTTTTGCTCCTAGTACTGGGAATTCTTTTATTGCCAAGATGCTCCTAGCAGGTCTGCTCAGAACACTCTGTATTTTTCCATGGCAATTATTAATAGTGCTCTCTTTATTCTCCAAAGTCCCAGTAGGGACTGGACAATAAGTTACGTGACCTATTGTAGTTATAGCTTTGTACAGTAGTTGCTCATAAGCCTGTCTTATTTCCAGCATGTTGAGGACAGTAGCAAAGTCATGTTCATCTTTCTTTTACCAATGACACATAGCAAGGTACTCTGTATGCATATATGGTTCAGGATGCTTGGTGAACTGATGGACTAATAGATTAAAATAATGCATGTGAAGAGGCTTTCACAGTATCTAACACATAG
The DNA here is from genome assembly GCA_009823505.1 of Rhizomys pruinosus. Taxonomy (NCBI): domain Eukaryota; kingdom Metazoa; phylum Chordata; class Mammalia; order Rodentia; family Spalacidae; genus Rhizomys; species Rhizomys pruinosus. Next base: position 3,576,990 of record VZQC01014834.1, read on the forward strand.
TAAATATGTTATTTTTTTTAATATGTTATTTTTTTTAAGTTCAGTATATGTTACCTTTCCTTCTCTCAGTTGGTTGAAAAAAATGGCATGTCTCCCAAGATCTTTGAGTGTGCTATACATTGTTTACTGTAGTACCCAGGTACTTAATTTGCTTTTTCTGGATTTCATGAATCAATCTTTCTTCCTTCCTTTCTTCCTTTCTTTCTTTCTTTCTTTCTTTCTTTCTTTCTTTCTTTCTTTCTTTCTTTCTTTCTTTCTTTCTTTCTTTCTTTCCTTTCTCTCTCTCTTTCTTTCTTTCTTTCTTCTTTCCTCTTTCTCTCTTTCTCTCTCTCTCCCNAAAAAAAAAAAAAGTATGTCCTAACTTAAAATATTATTCCAAAAAATAAAAACACAAATTTCCTGTGGCAAAGGAAAAAAAAATCCGTTGAGGTAAACACACTTGTAGCTTTAGTAATAACTCTCTTAAAACCGTCCAGAGTACTAAATAACTAATGGTTATGAATTTAGTAAATAAACTGACAAGGGCTGGAAAACAAGTTCAACTGGTTTGTTTTTATTTTGTAACCCCCAAATATACTAACTTAATCAGTGTTAGTTATTTTTGCCAAACAACAAAGCATCTCAAACTTTTTTTTTTTTTTTGGTCTTTGGGGACAGGATCTCCCTGTTGTTAGCTCCAGCTGTTCTGGGACTCACTATGTAGACCAGGCTGTCCTCGAAATCACAGAGATAAAGCATGTGCCACAGTATCTGTCAAAAGATGCCTCAAATTTCGTTAGAAAACAATCCTTGAAGTTTGCTTTAACATCAACTTGCTCACAAACATTACTTATCACGTACACGAAGTGGTTTACTCTCTTTAACAGCCACTTTTCTGTATTGACAGGTTTGTAATATGATCAACCCCCCCCCCCCCCCCAGTATCCAAGCACTTCAGACAGGACACTTGTTTGCAAAGCACTAAGAGGATGAAGAGGACAACTGAATCAGTTCAGTCTATCATGCACAGTAAGAGCTATCGCCTTAAATCCAAAATGAAACTGATAGCAGCTCCCTTCTTGACACCTGCCCTGCAGTTTTCCGAGGAGATATTCCTCCTACTCCTTTCCAGTTTAGATTTGCAAGTTATATTCCTGCATTAAAAACAAGAAAATGAAAACAAATAAACCAGGGAAGGAACCTACACTAGTTGGGAGGAGCCCCTGGCAGAGTTAATTACAGCACTTCCCAGACTGTAGTTAGCAATTGACAGTTTCACACTCAAAACAGTACCGTCATCTCCAACAAGGGCTTTTGTTTGCGAATGCAGCGTAGTTTAAGTTTCAGGCACTAAGCATGGAGGGACTGGGTTTTATTCGGAAGGAAAGGGGGTTGTGGGGAACAGCAGAGACAAGCCAATGACAGGAGACCGGTAACCATAGGGCAATAATAATTCCTTGCCCCCTCCCCCAACCCCACACTCTTCAAGTCCAGCTCCTTCGGAGCATCAACACAAAAGGGTCGTTGCCCAGCAATCCTATCTGCGCCACAAGAGTCGGAACCAGCTCAATAGACTCCCTTCGAAGGCCCGGAAGAGAACTCCCGAAAGAAAGCCTCTGCTTTCCTGACATCCGGAGGCTCTCGCAGCCCTCTCGTCAGCACCAACCTGCAAGGCCTACTTGCAAGCGAGCAGGCGCCGGCCTCTCGTACCCGAGTCTTCGGACAACACGGCCCTGCCGCGGTCCTCCGGGCCGCCTCCTACCCTCGGAGCTCCATCAGCACTCCCTAGTCCCTGCGGCCCTCTGCCCCTCTCCCTCTTCCACCCGCTCCCCCAGCACGCCCCCGCTCCTCCTCCGGACCCAGCCGCGCACCGCGTTCCTCTACTCTGCTCCGACCCACCGCCCCCACTCCACGGCGCGGCCGCCCGCTTTCCTTCCCCGAGCCGGCCTGGGCCTAGGGCCTCCGCCCCAAGCGCGCCCGGACGCCGGCAGAGGGGGCTCCCTACGCCCCGCCGCGGCCCCGCCGACCTCAGCTCCACTGCCTCACCCCACGCCCCGCGGTTCGGGCCCGAGTCTTACCACCGAGGCCACTCCCGCTCGGCACCTTCGGTCCTTTATTGTTGACTCGAAGCTCCCAAAATGGCGGCGGCTCCTTCCTCCTCGGAAACCTCCGCCCGCCCCCACACGGCCCCTTGCCGCGGAGCCCGCCGCCCCGCCCCTGCCGCGCTGCGCCCGCCCCGCGCCCGCCCCCGCCCCCCTGCACCGCCGCCCTACCTCAGCCGTGGCCTGCTCTCTGCGCCCCCGAAGTCGCCGCCGGGCTGAACGGACTTGGCTTCTCTGCCCCCCTCCCTCAGTCGCCGCGCCTCCCTCCCTCCCTCCCAGCCTGTCTCCGGATGGCGGCGACTCCTCCTCCTCACAAGATGGCGAGAGCTCGGCCGCCGCAGACGCCGCGGCGTCACCGCCTGCTTCGTGTGGCGGATGAGGGGGCTCCCAGCCGCGCTCTGACATGGCGGCTTTGAAGGGCTTTGCTCGGAGCGAAGGAGGCAGCCGGAGACACAATGGTGGCGGGGCAGAGTCCCCCTAGCCTGCGTCCCTCCGAAGAGGGCATTGCGGGCCGGGTCTGCGGCGGCCCTAGGGGCCGCGCTCCGGGAGCTGCCCTCTCGGGCTCGTGACCCGGGAGCTGACCTGGGATTTGCGGCGGCCCGCGAGGCTGTTGCGGGGCCGAGACGCGTCTCCATCCAGGAAGGCACGCCGCGGCTCGGGCGGAGGCTGGGACAGCAGGAGGCCGAGGCTCGGCTGGCAGCTCGCCCCTGCTCGTGGGTGCCGAGCCCGGAGCGTGGCCGAGGTGACCCTTCGCTCCTGCCGGCACTGACTCTGCTCTAGAAAGAGGAACCGAGCGTCCCTGCGAGTCACTTAGGGAAGTGGGCAAAGTGGGGTGTGCTCCACCTGACCCCAGCGTCAAAGATATTTATGCATTTGTTCCCGTGGTGGCTTAGTCTTTCAGAAAAACCGTTTTGCTCTAAATAAAACAAAACTTGGGAGCTGAAATCGAGGTGGGCTACTACAAAAGGAAAGTAAAACCAGAAAGTCTGTCATCTCAGAGGCTAAAAATACTTACAGTGGTCTAAACCCGTGTGACAGTAAGACTCCAAGCCATACATATGACTCTAGGACACTCAGACCCAGGACCCTAGCAGTTAAGGGGCCCAGGACTCTCTGGAATTACTCCCTGGCTGGCAGCCTCCATATTTTTTGCCGCTGCTTCCAACTTGAGACCAATCAGAAAAAGCCAAATATGCTCTCTAAACCAATCACTGAAGACTCCCTGTCTCTAGCCCTCCTGCTTCCTTGCCAACAACAGCCAATTGGAGTTAACCTTCATTTTTTTTTTTCATCTTTTTTTTTCTCGCTCTCCTTTGGCAGCTATTAAGCTTTCCTACTCCGAGGGCCTGAGTTGTTGCCAAAACCCAGGGGAACGTTGCTGACCCCTTAACCTGGTGTCATTTGGTGGTCCTTTACTTCCGTACCCCAAATAGGTGGTGGAGAAGAGTGAAAAGACTTGTTAATTTTTTTGAGACAGTCTTGGTATGTAGTCTGGCTGGCGTGGAACTCATGGCCATCCTCCTGCTTCAGCCTTCCGAATGCTGGAATTTCAGTTTTGTGCCACCACACTCAGTACCCTTTAATCTTTTTTTTTTTTTTTTAACCTAACTCTGAATTCGAAGCATGTCATCTCTTACCCAGATTTTAAAATACTTTTTCATGCAAGGGACTAGCCCAACACCTTGTGCCCATCCTGGAGACAAGCTAAGTGGTTTCTTAAGTTGTAAGAGGCTGTGTTTGCCCCCATTAACTTCCCGTATACCAGGAAAGTGATGAGGAAATAGGCCTCTTTGGTGGCTTCGCCTTTCCTAGCCCTTTCCAGGTATGGAACCAGGCAAAAGAAACGGTTAACAGCTACAAATTAACATTCAAAAGGAACTTCATGAAGGAAGCAGGGAAAAGTGGAATATAGACTGGATGCCTTTAGACCAGTCTGGTCTTGAACTCACAGGTCAGCTCCACTCAGCTATTATCCTTTCGGGCTTTGTGGTGAGATCATTGGGGTGGGGGGTTGGTCTTTTTTGAGAAAACGGGTCTCCCTTTAGTTCCAGCTGGCCTGACGACTCATTAGCACATCAACACACCCTGTAGACCAGGCGGCTTTGAACTCACAGAGATCAGCCTGCCTCTCCCTCCCAGGTGCTGGAATTAAGGGGCACCACCACACCCAGCTTTTTTTTGGTCTTTTGAGACGGGTATCCTGTAGTCCAGCCGTCCTGGAACTGGCTATGTAGACCGGGATGACCTCTGAGCTCAAAGAGATCCCCTTTACCTCTGAATCACCAGTGTGGACTAAGGCGGATGCCACCATGCCCAGCGCGAGTTCCAATTTTAATGGTTGATAAAGCCATTTACCTCAATATTTTTGCCCCAATTAAAACAAGAATCACACAAACTATTACACTTCAGGAATACAAATAAAAACATGGTGTTGCAGCTCTGTAATCCCACACTCAGGAGGTAGAGGCAGGAGATTTAGTTCCAGGCCAGCTTGGGTTATTTGACTGTGTCACAAAACAATGTCAAGTTGCCCAGTAAGATAGCTCAGCAAGTAAAGGCACTTGCCACCTCTCCTGACGACCTGAGTTTGAACTTCCCGGGACCCACGTGGTGGAAGGAGAGCACTGGACTCCCACAAGTTGTCCTCTGACATTCACACAAGCTTGCCCATCATACACAACGGTTTACATGTCATTTAAAAATAAAAAATGAATTATCCTGCTAATACAGAGTATTACATTTGTAAAATGTATAGTTTTATAGGGAAATGATACAGAAATCCACTTTTGGGGTTTAGCAGTAGTACAAACAAGGGGGAAAATGTGTGAAACACACTTCCCAAATGACCCCATGTAGTTTGAAGATATGTATTCCCTATGACAGGTAACATTTCCTCACTGCCACCTGCTAACCAGCTCAACACACCAGGTGTCTTCCGACCTTATCAAGTCTCAGCTTGGTCTGGTCATCACCTAGCTATTCATTCTGCTCTTCAGTTTTCCCAAGATTACTATGCACCAGCAGTTTTAACTTATTTAGGAATTTGAAAATAACGTATGGCTGAAAAGACAGTGAAATCTGGAAACTAGCCTTTTAGACATAAATTTTCTTTGGCCTATTCAGATCAAGAAAGAATTGACATACTGTTCATGTCAGATGCCTTAGTCCCCTTGGGTACTTTCCAAGTTAGTTCTGGGGCAGTTGATGATGAATAACACTGTGGTCTTGTTAGTTGCTGTGGTATTGGCATAGGTACCAGGTCCCCTTTGTGCCTAGACTCTGTCACAAAATTCTATTTCTGTTTTGGTTTTTTTTGTGGGGGGGTTGGTCTTTTTGAGACAGGGTCTTCCCTTTCATCTCAGCTGGCCATGAGCTCACTATGTAGACCAGGCGGCCTTGAAGTCACCGATATCTGCCTGGACTGCCTCCCGAGTGTGGGATAAAGGTGTGGGCCACAATCCCGGCCCAAATTCTATTAATGAATATTGAGGATGTAGTAAAGAACCTAAATCATCATGAAGGGTGCCCAGGCCTGGTTGATTTTCCACCACTGATCAGTCTACTGCCTTTCATTGGTCCTTGCAAGTAGAACTGTGACTTTTTTTTTTTTTTTGGGATTTTCCCCTGGAACTGGAGTTTTAAAGATGGTTTCTTAGCCGCCATGTGGACCCTGGGACAATAGAACCCAGGTACCTCTGCAAGAGCAGTCGGTGCTCTTAACTGCTGAGCCATCTCTCCAACCCGTTTTTTTTTTTTTTTTTTTTTTTTTTTTTTTTGTTGGGTGTGGTGGCGCACGGCCTTTAATCCTAGCACTCGTGAGGCAGAGACAGGCGGTCTTTGTGAGTTACGGCCAGCCTGGTTTACCGAGTGAGTTCCAGGACAAGCTGGGGCTACCGGGGACCCTGTCTTGAAAGACCAAAAAAAAAAAAAAAAAAAAAAAAAAAAAAAATGAAGCTAAACCGGGGGTGTGGCTCACGCCTTTCATCCCAGCACTCTGGAGGCAAGGAAGTAGGTAGATCTCTGTGAGATTCAGCCAAGCCTGGTCTACAGCCTGAGCTCCAGGACAGCTGGTACTAAAAGGGAGACCCTATTATCAAAAATACAACAAAAAGAAAAAGTTAAAAAGCCCTAGAGCCAGGTGTGTTGGTACACACCTTTAATCCAGCCCTCTGGAGGCAGAGGCAGGTAGATCTCTGTGGACTTCAAGGCCAGCCTGTCTAACATCGTGAGCTCCAGGCCCGCTGGGACTAAAAGGGAGACGCTGTCTCAAAAAAGGACAAAAAAAAAAAAAAAAAAAAAGAGGCCTAGAGGGATGTTACAATGGTAGGGGGTGCTGGACTAGCATGTGGTGGCAAGGCCCTAGCGTAAAAGCCCTTAGACCACCAATAAATAAAAAAAAATAAAGGCTGAGAGATCGTTCATTGATCTATTCTTGACCGAGGTTCAGTTCCTAGAACACACATAGTGGTTCACAAACACCTTTAACTCCAGTTCCAAGAGATCCTACGCCTCTGGCTTCTTCGGGGTTTGCACAACACAGTTGCATTTACATATATGTAGGCAAAACACTCGTATGGTATAACATTAAGTCATTAAAAAAAAAAAAAAAGAGGGCCTAGACTTACAGTAATCCCCAGCCTTGGAGAATGAGGAAGATAAGATGTTCAATGCTAATGTGGGCTACCTGAGAGCTTGACTTAAAAGAGGGATGGCATAGCGGTTAAGAGCGACGACCGCTCTTACCAGAGGACCCGCGGTTCGATCCCCAGCACCCACAGGGCGGCCGAGAAGCCGTCTGAAAAACTCAATTCCAGGAGAACTCCAGCTCCAGGGGAATCAGAGACCCTCTTTCTGACCTCCGCGGCATTGCACGACCCGGGTGCACAGACCTGCATGCAGACCGTACATTGATACACCACAGAGGAAATAAAGAAAAAAAAAAAAAAATTAACACAAATTAAAAAATAAAACCTAAAAAGAGAAGAGCCGGGTGTGGTGGTGCATGCTTTTAATCCCAGTACTCAGGAGTCAGAGGCAGTCGGACTCTCTGTTGAGTCAAGGCCAGCCTGGTTCTCCAGAGTAAGCTCCAGGTATAGCTGTGGCTATAAGGAGACCTGTCTGAAAAGACCAAAAAAAAAAAAAAAGACGGAAGGAAGGAAGCCCTTTCTCACTGGTGGTTCTCAGCCACAGATGCTTGTCAGAGTCAACAAGGCAAACTTAACATACCTGTGCTGCCTGAGCCCACCCTGGAGGAACATTAGCATGATACTTCTTGGAGTTGGGAGTCACACACACACACCCGCCCAAACAGAATTAAGGCTCTGCAGATGATTATAATTTGCAGCCAAGAATGACAACTGGGTGGGGGAGGCTGCCTTTTTTTAAAATATTTTTTTTATTATTTTATTGATTTCCTGTATGTGTCTGAATGTTACTGTCTGCATGCACGTTTGTGCTCCCATGTCGTGCAATGGCCCTCGGAGGCCGAAGAGGGTATCGGATTTCCCCTGGAATGGAGTTCTCCTGGAATTGGAGTTTCGGACGGTTCTTGGCTGCCCATGTGGGGCTGGAGATCGAACCCGGGTCCCCTGTAAGAGTGGTTGGCGCTCTAACGCTAGGCCATCTCTCCAGCCCCGGAGGGTTGCCTTTTTTAAAAACATATTTCTTATTTTTTTTCTGTGCACGGCATGTATCTGCCTGCCCTGCATCTACGTGCCAACCAGCGTTGTGCAGTGCCCATGAGTCAGAAGAGACGTGTTGGCATCCCCTGGAAACTAGAGTTCAGGATGTTGTTAGTGCTACCATGTGGGTTCTGGGCGGAATTGAACCCCGGTCCTTTCAAGACATCCTCTGCTCTTAATGCTGATCCATCTCTCCAGCTCCTTTGTTTGTGTTTGTTAGACAGGGTCTCCATGTATTTCCATACAGGCTCTCAAACTCACTGTATGGCAGAAGATAGCCTTTTATTCTGATCCTTTTGCTTCTGCCTCCCAATGTTGGTTTATAGGCATGAACTAACATGTCCTTAGTGTTACTGGAGATTGAACCCAGGTCTTTGTCCATGCTAGGCAAGAGTACTTACCAATCTACTGAGCAACATCCCCAGCCTGCAACAACTTGTGTTGATAATTGTTTCCACAACAACACCCCAAATCTTTCCTCTGTCCATAAGCCCAGCTTCAAATTAAAGCCATTCCATATGAACTGCATGAACTTTCCACCTTCCTCCCAGACACCGTGAATTCCTTTCCGGAAGAAAAGACATCACACTTCCAACTAAGGTCAATCTACCCCCTTAAACCTATCTCTTTTTAATTAAATATTTTTACATTAAAATTTTATTTTAAAATTATCTATATGCATGTATATATGCTTGTGCATATGAGTACAGGTATTTGCAGAAGCCAAAAGCATTGGATTCCCTGGAGCTGGCGTTTCAGGTGGTTGTGAGCCACCTGACATTGGATGCTAAGAACTGAACCAGGGTCCTTTGCAAGAGGAGTGCATGCTCTTAAACCACCCTGAGCCATCTCTCCAGCTGCTTGTGTGCATGTGCGCGTGTGCGGGCGCACGTGTGTGTTTGCGTGTTGTGTGTGTGTGTGTGTTGCACGCGCACAACGTGCGTGCTTTTGGGGGGATGGAAACACCACGGCAAGGGTATAGCAATCATAGGATAACTTGTGGCGTTAGTTCTTTTGCCTCTACATGGGTTCCAGGGACTAAACTCAGATTCCAGGCTTATCTTGGCAAGCAACCTTCGCCATTAAGGCCATTCACTAGCCCCACATTCTTTTTTTTAAACTATTATTTATTTTATTTATTTTTAAATTTATTTTTGTATGTGTATGACGGTTACTTGTCTGCATTAGGTTTGTGCACCCGTTGTCGTGCAATGCCGTGGAGGTCAGAAGAGGGTCTCAGATTCCCCTTGAACTGAGTTCTCCTGGAATGGAGTTACAGATGGTTCTTAACCACCCTGTGGGTGTTGGATCAAACCGGGGTACTCCGCAAGAGCACTTGGTGCTCTTAACCGCTAGACTATCTCTCCAGCCCCTAAAATTATTTTTATTATGTGTACACATGTATTGCCTTAATGTGTGTTACGTGTACTCATGTCATGCAAGCCCATGGAGAAGAGAAGCATTGTCGGATTCCCCGGAAACTAGAGTTACAGATGGGTTGTTCGTGGGTGCTGTGGATTCACCCGGGTCTTCTGCAAGATGCCAATTCACTGCTCTTAACCGTTAGGCTATCACTCCAGCCCCACTAAATCTATCTCTTTTTAAATAAATTATTCCGTGGGGCTAGACAGAGGGCTCAGAGGTTAGAGCACTGGCTGCTCTTGCAGGGTACCTGGATTTGGTTCTCAGCAACCACACTGGTGGTTTAACGGCCTTCAGTTAACTTCAGTTCCGGGGGATCTCTCGGGCCTCTTCTGGCCTCCTCAGGCACTGCAGACATGTGGTGAACTTATACTCAGGCAAAGCATTCATGCACATAAACTTATTTTAAGGGCTGGAAGAGATGGTTCAGTGGTTAAAGAGCGCTGGGCCTGCCCTCTTGCAGAGGACCGCGGCTTGATTCCCCGCACCCACAGACAGCTAAGAACCTCTTTAAACCAGGCATGGTGGCACATGCCCTTTATTCCTAGCACTCAGGGAGCAGAGCTAGAGGGCCAGCCTGGGCGACAGAGTGAGTTCAGTTCAGGCTGGGGCTATCGGGGAGACCCTGTCTCAAAAAAAAAAATAATGTTAAAATTAAAAAACAGTATTATTCCAGCCAGGTGTGGTGGCACCTGCTTTAATCCCAGCACTCAGGAGCAGACGCAGGCAAGACTCTCTGTGAGTTCACGGCCAGGCCTGGTCTATACATAGTGAGTTCCAGGACAGCTGGGGTTGCAGGGAAAAACCCTGTCTCAAAAAGCTAAATTATTATGGATTTATTATTACTACTATTCCATCAGTGACTCGTTTCCTTCGTGCTTAGTGTCTCCCACTGTTGGCTCTTCCCCTCAACTTGGATTCATACTCAAATTTTTCTCCATTCTGAAAAAGGAATTAAAAGAATCTTCCTTCACTACTTCATTCCCTGGGGATTGGCTCCTAGGAAGAGCAGCTACACCAGCGTGATAGTGGTCCAGCCTAGGTAACTCAATTTTGTTTTAGCGACTCCATGTTAATGACTGAATTCCAGCCCTGAACAAGTCCAGGAAGAGCTAGCAGGTTCTCTCCACCTTGGAATCCCCTCTGCAGAATGCCTTGTGACACCTATCTACCTTATCTTTTGACGATTGGCCTGCAGCCCACCCACTTCTTACTAAGTAATCCTGCAGCAGTGGGGAAACTGAGGTTTGTCTGAATAAATCTTTAAAAATATTGCCGGGGCGTGGTGGCGCACACCTTTAATCCTAGCACCTTGGGTGAGGGCAGAGGCAGGCGGATATTGTGAGTTCAAGGCCAGCCTGGTTACAGAGTGAGTTCCAGGACAGCTGGGGCTACAAGGGAGACCCTGTCTCAAAAAGACAAAAAAAACAAAAAACAAAGACAAAAAAATTTACTGGGTGTGGGGCACATGGCTTTTAATCCTAGCACTGGGAGGCAGAGGCAGGCCGAATCTTTGTGAGGTTCAAGGCCGCCTGGTCTACAGAGTGCATTCCAGGGACAGCTGGGGCTACAGGGAGAGCCTGTCTTCGAAAAGACCAAAAAAAAAAAAAACAAAAAAAAATAAAAAAACAATTATATCTATATATATATATATATATATATATCTATATTTACCATGGATTTTTATTTGGCTTTATAAGTCTAACCAGCCTGAGTCGGGGCTGTACCCCCCTACTCCTTGCCCTGGGGTCCAGTTCCTGGCCAGTCCAAAATTAACAAACCCAGTTTGGCAATTTTGAACCTGGAGTCTGTGTGCTTTTTCCGGTGGTCCAGAATCGTAACACCAGGTCCAAAACTGCGGCCGTTCTTTGTTGTGCCACTTCTACCCCTTGCCTCTCTGTTGTTGCTGCCACTCTTTCCAATCCAGAGGTTTTGTTTTGTTTTGTTTTTGTTTTGTTTTCTCCTATTTGGACAATTCTAGTAACTTCATGAGCCTCTTCCCAGTTTAATCAAATATGCACACTAACAGCACAACAATTTTCCAATCATGTCACTAGCCAGCTCAAGAGGCCTCAATGATTCCCATTAGCTACAGAATTAAACTAAACTGCCCATCTCCCTTTGGATTAAGGAGAGTGCCTTTGGAAAATCTTCTCCTAAAATTCAAAGCGTTGAGCTTACCATCAGGGTACAAATTCCTAACCCCCCTCTCTGAGATGCCTCAAACTCATTTTGTAGGCTCAGGCTTGCCTGGGACTTTGGTCTTCCAGCTTCAGCTCCCAAGTGCTAGGAATTTCCATAGCGTATGTACCGCCCTCTGCGCTTGAACTTCAACCTTTCACATGCCTTCTTCCTAGGTGTCTTTCCTGACATATTTAAAATCATGCTCCTCCCCCTTGCTCTTTACTCCATTCAGTTATTTAAACTATTTTGTCCATAGGCTTATTGGCTGTGCCCTGCCCTCATGAGCCACATGCCCAGCTCAGATCTACTCACTTCCACTGAACATTGCTGATCCATCCCAAGTGCTCCTTTTGCTCCTAGTACTGGGAATTCTTTTATTGCCAAGATGCTCCTAGCAGGTCTGCTCAGAACACTCTGTATTTTTCCATGGCAATTATTAATAGTGCTCTCTTTATTCTCCAAAGTCCCAGTAGGGACTGGACAATAAGTTACGTGACCTATTGTAGTTATAGCTTTGTACAGTAGTTGCTCATAAGCCTGTCTTATTTCCAGCATGTTGAGGACAGTAGCAAAGTCATGTTCATCTTTCTTTTACCAATGACACATAGCAAGGTACTCTGTATGCATATATGGTTCAGGATGCTTGGTGAACTGATGGACTAATAGATTAAAATAATGCATGTGAAGAGGCTTTCACAGTATCTAACACATAGTAAATATGTATTTTTTTAATATGTTATTTTTTTTAAGTTCAGTATATGTTACCTTTCCTTCTCTCAGTCTGTCGTTGAAAAAAATAATGGAAGGTATCCAAAAGATATTGAGTGTGCTATACATTGGGTAATTGGAGTACAAAGGTAACTTAATTTGCATTGGGCAAGGGAGGGGCATGAATGACAAGATGGAGCAGGCAAGGGGGAAAGGGATGGAGTGCGGGAGGGGGCTGGGCTGTAGGGAGGGCTGTGCAGGTTGCGGGCGGAGTGCTGGGAGGGATGGATGTAGGGAGGGAGGGCTTTTCCAATGCTTTTCTTCCGTCCTCTGTTTTTCCATTTTCCTTCTTTCTCCTATTTGCTTAGTGCCTTCTTCCTTTCATCTACTTCTCATTTCTTTCCCGGGCTATAGTGCTGGCGTTGCTTGCGGGAGGATGGAAGAGGTCGCGCTGGCGATATAGATACCTCCCCTCTACTCACATTCCCATACCCCTCCACTACCCTCCAATACACTCCCTATCATTTTTCTTTTATTTCTTTTTTCTTTTTCATGAAAGCTTTATTTTCAGTTGGTCCAAAGCTTAGGAGGGGCTCCGGGGCGGTTACAAAGCTGCCTAGTGGCTGGAGAGGTTCGGAGGCAGACTGGGGCAGGGCAGGGCGAGCCCCTCATGGAAGGCATGGAGACCGCCTACTCGTTGCTTGAGGGTCGAGGCCGCTCGAACTCTGCCCATGAGATGGCTTGCTGGCCCAGCCAGCCTAAGCGGAGGTTGCAGTCAGGTGGTCGGTACACCCATCTTCTTGATGAGTCTTCACCCTCCTCAATCAGTTGAAGTGTGTTCTCCAGGAAAATCACAGCAGGTTCCGGGTCTGGTTGCCAGGGCAAAGCCAGCGGCGATCGAAGATCCAGGAGGGACTGGTTCAGGCTTCCCTTCCACAGGGCCAGAGGCCGAGCTTCCATTGCCGATCTGCGGACTTCTACTACCCGACTCATTCCGAGACGGCTTCTGACCACTGCTCCATGGAAGAGCGCACGGCAGCCCGCTCTTGTCTCCTGAAGACTTGAGCAGCTGTCTTCACTGCAGCATCCTCGCACGCTAGCTCCGCCAAATCGCGAAAGAAAGTGGCCCACGCACCTACCAGGGCCACATCAATCCTGGTCGAAATAGCTAGACCCAGTGAGAGGTAGGTGTAGGGAGGCCCGCAGGTGCAGGTTGACCCAGAGCGGGTATGACCGCAGCCTCCACTCTCGCGTTGGAATAATTCTGGCGGATACTGGATGGAGACCATCGTGCTGATCGGCAGTGTGTAGCTGACCACAAGAAGAACAGGGCTGGCTGGAAAGATTTGCAAGCGGTTGGAAAGACTGGAAAGCGGGCGTGTGAATATGAGCAGAGAGAGTAAGAGAGAGAGGTGAAGAGAAGGGAGGAGGGAAGAGAAGGGAGGAGAGAAAGAAAAAAAAAAAAGAGGAGGAGGGAAAGGAGGAGGAGAGAGAGAGACGACACCCTGGTCCTGTATGATTCAAAACCACTGTTTAGATGAAAACAAGACAGATCCAGAAGACCATGGGCACGCCTGCTGACCTGCCTGCTTGCAAACTTTTTTTGTTTGTCTTTGTGTTCTTTTAGCCAGGGTCTCTGTAGCTCTTTGCTGCGCCTGGAACCACTATGTAGGACCTCCTCAGAGGCTTGGCCCTTGAAAACACAGAGCTCCCTGCCGCCCTGCCTTCCCAAGTGCTGGGACTACAAATGTGTATCACCGCACCTGGCTATTAGCAAGCTTCTTTGTAAAAAAAAAAACTTTTTTATTATTTTATCTTGTATACACGCGCATGTAATGAATGATTACTGATCTGAATGCACGTATTGACTGCACCTGTGTCGTGCAATTGCTGCGGAGGTCAGAAGAGGGTGTCGGATTCCCCATGGAACTGGAAGTTCTCCTGGGAATTGGAGTTTCAATGAGTTCTCCGGACCGCCATGTGGGTGCTGGGATCGAACAGCCGGGTCTTCTGCAAGAGCGGTCCGGCGATCTTAAACTGTTGGCCATCTCTCAGCCCCCCAACCTTTTTTTTTTTTTTTTGAGATAGAGTTTCTCCAGGTGGCCTGGAACTCACTGGGTAGACCAGGCTGGCTTTGATCTCACAGAGATCTGTCTGCCTCTGCCTCCAGAGCAGTCGGCGCTCTTAACTGCTAGGCCATCTCTCCAGCCCCAAGAAGCTTTTTAAAAGGCAGGCATCATTCCATATGGCAGACTGATTCATTTTGTTGTTTTATTTATTTATTTTTTGTTTGTTTTGAGACAGTCTTGCTAAGCAGCCCAAGAGGAGTTCTCAATCTCATGATCCTTCATCCACAGCCTCCCAAGTGCTGGGATCACAGCATGTATGTGCCATTATGACCAAACAGGTTCTTATTTGTAAATTGGCTTGTGTTCAGCTTTATTGGCTGGCCAATTTGCAAAAAAGAATAAGATGACAAAGATGGAGTCTGGTTTGGTGCCACAGTCATTTTTCCACTTGAAAATGGTTCCGTGTTCTTCCAGCTCGTGTAGAAGCTTCTGATAGCTCTGCGGCTGCCATTTTCAGTAACTAGAATTCAGGTGCAAATGATCATTACTCAGTCTTCATCTAAGAGCAGTATCTTTTTGGAGGGAGGAAGGGCTAAGGAATAAGACCTCAGCTTCAATTCTCATTATTTAGCCTCCCAAAGCTAGTTTTCTCATCTGTAAGATGAGGCTAATCTGCATGCTTCTGAGGTTGTGGTTAAAATAAATGAGAGATGCACATGAAATCCTTGACGTAGGGCCTGACTCACTGCAAGCCTCAATGAACAGTGGCCATTTTTACTGTGGACAATCTAGGTGGCTTCAAAGGTACTTTGATGCTAAGGGTGATATAATTAAGTTCTCAAATTTTTAATTAGATCTTGTTTCTAGGGTCAATGATAGGCTATAATTGTTTTATTGGTCATTCATTTAACTATTCATTCTTTTTTTTTATATGTATGAGTGTACTGTCTGCATGTAGGTTGGTGCACCTGTGTCGTGCAATGCCTTGGAGGTCAGAAGAGGATGTCAGATTCCCCTGAAACTGGAGTTAAAGACGGATCTTAGCCGCCATGGGGGTGCTGGGAATCGAATCCGGGTCCTCTGCAAGAGCAGTCGGTCCTCTTAACCACTGAGCCATCTCTCCAGCCCCTAGCTATTCATTCTTTTGTTCACTCAACAATCATTTATCCTATGCCAGATATACAGTAAATGCTTGTTAAATGCTACTGAATGGGATTACCCAAGATGGCTCAGTAGGCTTGATGACCTTTAACACACATGATTGAAAAAGAAAACTCTGACCTGCAAGTTCTGCTCTGACCTCCACATGCATGGCCTGGCATATATACACACACACACTAAATAAATAAATAAATAAATAAATAAATAAATAAATAAATAGGGGCCGGAGAGATGGCTCCTCAGTGTTGAGAGGGATTAAAAGTATGCACTACCATGCCGGGCATGGTGGCTCATTGCCTTTAATCCTAGCATTTGGGAGGCAGAGGTAGGCGGATCTCTGTGAGTTCAAGGCCAGCCTGGTCTACAGAGTGAGCTACAGGACAGCTGGGGCTACAGGGAGACCCTGTATCAAAAAGACAAAAAGAAAATAGTATGCATTACCATGCCTGGTACAGTCAAAATCTTTTAAGAATCTTGGATAAGTAGATGAGAAAAAATAAAATAACTGTAAAAGGGAGACAATAGCCAACAAGTATTCTAGATTATGATGGGTGTGGTGGTTTGAATGAGTGTCCCCCATAGGCTTTAAGTATTCAGACATTTTTGTCTCCAGTTGGTGGC
This sequence comes from Rhizomys pruinosus, assembly GCA_009823505.1. NCBI lineage: Eukaryota > Metazoa > Chordata > Mammalia > Rodentia > Spalacidae > Rhizomys > Rhizomys pruinosus. The sequence goes on from VZQC01014834.1 coordinate 3,592,917, forward strand.
ACTGTTCTTGGAGGTCTTAGAAGGTGTGGCTGTGCTGAAGGAAGTATGTCACTGGGGGCAGGTTTAGTGAATTTAACAAGCCTTGCGGTCTCCAGTCTCTCTCTCTCTGCTTCCTGTGCTCCTTGCGAGATGTGACCCTCGGCTTGCTGCTCCAGCCCTGGCCACCATGCTTCCCCGCCACAATGGACTCTGATTCCCTGGAACCGACAATTGTAAGCTCACATAAACTCTTCCTTTTATAAGTTCCCTTGCTCATGGTGGTTTATCACAGCAACAGAAAAGTGACTAATACAGTTATTTGGTACCAGAGAGTGGGCTGTTGGCTGTGAAGAACCTGACCATGTGGATGTTTGGAGAAATGTGGAAGACTTTGGAACTTTGGGCTAGAAAAGCTGTTGACTGCTGTAAGCAGAGCTTAATGGGCCATTCTAGTAGAAGCCTGGAAGAAAGCATTGCTGCAAAAAATGTAGTTCCAGAGGAAAATAAAGACTTAGGCAGCAACTGGGATATTTGATAAAGAGTATGGCAGCAGTTTGCCCACAGAGCCCAAATGCTTGCCTGATGCTAAGTTGAAAAGAACAAGGACTAATCGTTTTTGGTGGGTATTTCAGAGACAGCCTAATGTAGAAATGGTGGTGTGTATCTTTGATGGTGAATATTGTACAGATCTACAGTGAAAAGAGCAGATGGGGCAGAAAAAATGCAGAATGTACAGTTTGGATCTGAAGAAACTGCACTAGGAAGATAAAAGGTGAGGCCAAAGGCATATTGGAACAAGAGGTTCTTTTGATAAGGAGACTAAAGTGATTAAGGAGAGGCCTCAGATTTACAAGTAAACAACAGAATCAGTACCTTCAGGGCAAGACAACACCCAGCTAACCTCCAATTTTTGAAGGAAAACAATAAAGTTTTTTACTCCACAAGATCCAGGGCCAGCGAAAATTTGCAAATGTGGTTAAGTAGGAGAGAGTCCACCCCAGAATTGCAGCCAAACTGGCATTTCATTCAAGTGGTGCAGGCTTTAAGATGGCAATGAAGTTTGCCCAGATGAATGGGTTATCAGTTCTTCCTCCACAGTTTCAGAGAGCCAGCAGATGACAGGACCAGAGTGCAGCAGGGGCATCCTGGAATAAAGAAGGCCCATTGCCGGGCTGGTGGCAGCACGCCTTTTAATCCTAGCACTTGGAGGCAGAGGCAGGTGGATCTTTGTGAGTTCGAGGCCAGCCTGGTCTACGAGTGAGTTCCAGGACAGCTGGGACTACAGGGAGACCCTGTCTCAAAAAGCCAAAAAAAAACAAATATGAAGGCCCTGATTAGGCCATTGCGATGAAGCTGTGAATTCTAGTTAGGCAGCGGAGACCCCAAGAAGACATTGAGATGCCAGAGCTGTGAGTATTTGCCAAGGAGAGCGCATACAGGGAAAGTGGTACCAGCCTAAGAAAGAGATGTATACTGCAAGCAAAGCTGGAAGAGTTGAGCCATTAAGCCCTTTGGAAGTCAAATCCAGAAGTTGCACTGGAGCTACTGGACTTGGTAGTTTGCCTGCTTGTTTTCAGTCTTGTTTTGGTCCAGTTTCCTCACTAATGCCTCTATTCCTCTCCTTTTGGAATGGGAATGTATTCAGTTCCACTGTATGTTGGGAGTATGTAATTTGCCTTTGATTTTACAGGTAGCTTACAGTTAGAGATTGGCCTGGTCCAGAAGATATTTTGGATGATAGACTTTTTGAATAGAATTAAGACTGGGTAAAGACTATGGGGACTTTTAAGGTTGGACTCAAATGCATTTTGGCATTTTATATGGCCTATGGGGGCCAGGGAGTGGATGTGGTGGTTTGAATGAGAGTGTCCCCCCCTAGGCTTTAAGTATCAGACATTTTGTCTCCAGTTGGTGGCACTGATTCTTGGCAGTCTTTAGAAGTGTATGGCATTGTGCTGGAGGAAGTACGTTATTGGGAGCAGGCTTATGAGTTAACAAGCTTGCAGTCTTTCAGCCTCTCTCTCTCTGCGTCCTTCTGCCTCCTGCGGAGATGTGACCCTCGGCTTGCTGCTCACACCCTGGCCACCATGCTTCCTCCGCCACAATGGACTCTGATTCCCTGACAACCGTTAATTGTAAGCTCAAATAAACTCTTCCTTATATAAGTCTTCCTGTGATCATGTGGTTTTATCACAGCAACAGAACAAGTGACTAATACAATGGGTTAGAGCCTGGTTAGGTGCTCAGAGTGGTATATTTTTAAATAGTAAGGTTTGTAGCCTGGCATGGTAGCACATGCCTTTGAATTTATCTTGGGAGGCAGGGGCAGGTGGATCTGTATGAGAACAAGGCCAGTGTGGTCTACATAGTGAGTTCCAGGCTAGCTGGGGCTATAGAAAGACCCTGTTTAAAAAAAACAAAAAACAAAAAACCAGACTTGAGTGCACAGAGCTTAGATTGGGGATTTCCTAGGACCACCTGAAGCACATGTAGGAGCCGGGTGCTTCAGCCAGGCAGATTGTTGGATAATTTTATCCATGGGTTGTTGGATATTGTTTCATTGTGATCTGTTGTGATAATTAAAGCATTGTCTTGTGGGGGCGGGAGTCTCCCTGCTAGCTGGTAATAAAAGGTGGGCCTGTTGCCAATGTAAGACTTCAGTGCACAGAGCTTAGATCGGGGATTTTCCAGGACCACCTGAACCATAGAGTACCAGGGCATGGGCTAAGCAAGGTATATACATATCCCCCCAACCCAATTGGGAATGCTGGGTAGTTTTGAAAACCTAGAGAGAATGGGTGAATATCTGAAATCCTGGGAATCAAAGCTAAAAGCAAGAAGATATCGACAGCTTAAAAAGACCACTAATATCGAATTTAGAAATTGAAGATGTAATAAGACACCTCAACAACAAAAAAAGCCCAGACCCAGATGGTTTAAACCAAGAATTCTAAAACATTCCACAAAAATATTTACAAAATTTTCTCCAAATGTCAGATGGGGTAAAACAGCAGGAAATTCTCAAATGTCCTTCTATGAAGCCATCACATTTAATACCAAAACCAGGCAAAGATACAGCCAAAACGTAGAAACTATAGACCATCTCATTAATGAACCACAGATGCAAAAACTGCACAAAATACTGCAAACAACAATACAGAACCACACAAAAGGTCATCCCTCATGAACAAGTTGGATTCATCCAGAGATAGAAGGGTGGTTCAACATATTGAAAATCAATATTGGGCTAGAGAGATGGCCTAGCGGTTAAGAGCCCGGCCGCTCTTACAGAGGACCAGGTTCGATCCCCAAGCACCCATATGGCGGCCGAGAACCCTCTGAAACTCAATCTCCAGGAGAACTACCCAGTTCCAGGGGAATCTGAGAACTCTTCTGACCCCCCCGCGGGATTGCACGACACGGGTGCACAGACTTGCATGTAGCAGTACATTCACACACAATACAGAAATAAATTAAAAAAAAAAATTAAAAAAAAAAGAAAATCAAATATCATAAAACACTTAATGACAGAAGACAAAAACCACACCATCTATCTCAAATGACATCAGAAAAGCCTTTGAAAGAAAATCCAGCATCCCTTCATGCTTAAATTCTAGAGGGAATTGATATTGGAGGGATCATTCCTCAATGTAACCAAAGCCATAACGACAGGACTCCCACAGCCAACATTATCATCCTATAATGGAGAAAGACAGAAGCATTCCCCTTAAAGGTAGGAACTTGGCAAGGCTGCCCCTATCACCACTCCTCTTCAATTAGTGCTTAACCCACTTGCTAGGCATAAAGGCAAGAAAAAGAAATTAAAAGAGCGTACTAATTGGAAAAGAGGAGTCACAATATCCCTTTTGCTGATATGATGTTTTACTTAAGGGATGCTAAACAAACTCCACGAGAAAAACCCTGAAATGATCTATAGAGCTTCACATAAATTGAAGATAAAAAAAAGTAACACCAGAAAATACATTAGCCTACAACCAAGCAAACTGAAGAAGAATACAAAAAATAACAATATTAAAAAAAAAAACAAAAAACAAAACAATAAATAACCTAAGGAACCAAACCTAACAAAGACACCAAAGATCTCTACAACAAAAATTTTAAACCCCTGAGAAGGAAAATTGAAAAAGACATCCGAAGATGGAAAAAAACCTCCCAATGCTCAGGGATTGGAAAATTAATTTAGTAAAAATGATCCACTTCCACCCAAACTATTGTACAGATTCAATGCAAACTGTTCTAGTTTGTCTTCCATTGCTGTGCCCAAAAACACTCTGACTGACAACAAAACTTCGGGAGGAAAGGGTGTTATTAGCTTACATCTCCTGGGTCCGCAGTATCATCCACTTAGAGGAACCAAGGCAGGAACCTCGGGCAGGAACCTGGAGGCAGGAGCTGGCATAGCAGCCGGACCATGGAGGAATGCTGTTCACTGGCTTTGCTCCCCTCAGCTCATGCCCAGCCTGCCTTCTTATACTGTAACCAACCCTGTTCCAGAGTGGACGACCACTATCATTGTGGGCTGGGCCTACCCCACACTGCTTGACAATCAAGACAAAATACTCCACAGATGTGGCCCACAGGCCATTCCAATGGGACCAATTCCCCAATTGAGGCTCCCTCAACCCATGTGTCAAGTTGACACAATCGCTATCCAGCACAAATACCAAATTAAGAACAAACCAAGAGGGCTATCGTCTCTTCAGCTGGCTGGGAAAAAAAAGGATCCTTACTTAATTTCATTTTGGAAAGCAAAACGCCCCCGAATAGTCAAAGCAGACATCTGAGCAAAAAGGAACACATACAACCCGGGGAGATTCTCTTATCACCAGGACTTCAAAACTTATAATACATGTGCTATAGTCTAAAGAACAGAACTTGGTATTGGGCACAACAAAAACACAGACCTGTTGACCAATGGAACCAAACAGAAGATGCCAAACTTGGCCCACAATACAGTTTCAGTCAGCCACCTCCCCATTTGAGACGGGGGCCAAGAAGACAGATGGCAGGAACACACAGCATCTATCAGAAAAGCAAGTTGCGTTGTCAAACTGACACTACCACTTGGAAGAAGAAATGAATTAAGTGCTGGAAGGCAATAAGCCTAGCAGGTTAAGAGCACCGACTGTCTTCGGCAGAGGAACCCAGTCCAAGTGGGTCAGTCGAAGAACGGGGTCCTAGAAGAGAAGGAATTGAGGGGAAAAGGGCAAGAGACGCGAAGAATGAAACAAGACAGATTCTGCATCAAGTCTCGTTTATTGTATAGAAC
>VZQC01014834.1:3598700-3609186 GCA_009823505.1 Rhizomys pruinosus
CCTAGATGTTTTTAGTGGTTAAGAGCACCGATACTCTTGCAGAGGACCGGGTTCGATCCCCAGCACCCACATGGCGGCTGAGAACCGTTCTGTAACTCCAATTCCAGGAGAAACCAGTTCCACGGGCCTCGGAGGGAGACAGACACCTTCTTCTGAACTCAAGCATTGCACCACACGGGTGTGCACAAACCTACATGCGGACAGTACATTCATTACACCTACAAAAATAAATAAATTTTAAAAATTTAAAAATTAAAAAAAAAATTGTGATTCCCCAGTGGAGAGATGGCCTAGCGGTTAAGAGCACCAACGCCTCTCGCAGCGGAACCCGGGGTTCGATCCCCAGCACCCACAGAGGCCAAGAACTGTCTGAAAACTCCCATCTTCCAGGAGAACTCCAGTTCCAAGGGAATCCAACACCCTCTTCTGACCTCCGCGGCATTGCATGACCACGGTGTGCACCAACCTGCGGGTAGACAGTAATTCATCCACATAAGACAATTAACATATTTAAAATAAAAAATAAAAGTAAAATAAAAATGTGATTCCCTTGAATTTTCTAAGTAGACAAGTTATTCAACATTAGATGCAAGATAATTTTTTTAAATCTCTTTTCTACATACTGACCAAGAGCAATACAATTTTAGTTTCAGAACTTCATCTTGTAATCTTGGAGCAGAAGAAAAGAAAGGAAACCTGGGAAGTCCTGCACAGAGGCTTATCCGAAGATCTGGCTACAAGCGCAAAGCTGACATCTGACACTAGATAAATATTTGATGAGTAAATGAATGGAATCTGAACTCCCCAATTAAGTCTGGTTTCTCTCATCTGTTTCCTCCTAGAGACAAGCCTGATTTTCTTGCCAGCTGACTTAGCCCTTCCCAGTGTGTGGCCCATGGGTCAGAAAGGCTCCTCTGTGGCCTTTCAGAATGCTCGAGTTCTATGAGCCAAAGGTAATTCAGTCTTGTTGAAACAAGATGAAAAATCAAATAAGGGAGAGAAAATGAAAATGTGTGCCTTGATGAGATCAGAGTTCTAAGTATAAATATAACTGTGAATATTTTTCTTTCCTTTTTTGTGAATATTTTTCTATTAGCTTTTAGAACTACCTACAATTTAGCCTCAAAGTCATAGTAAGTGATTCCTAGAACTGACACAGGATTTCCTTCCCCACAACCGATACACTTGATCTGCAGACCTGGGAATATTTCCTTCCTCTCTCTGTCTCCATCTCTGTCTCTCTCAATGTATATAGTATGTGGATATGGATATGGATGTGGCTGGGTATGTATATGTTTGGGTATATGTGCACATATGCACACATGCATGTGGAGACCCAAGATCAAACTCATTCCTGAGGACACCTTGCTTTCTGGCACCAGGTCTCTCACTAGCCCATTTAGTTAGACTAGTGGCCAGCAAGTCCCAAGGACCCTCCCATCTCCCTTTCTTCAATGCTAGGATTATAAGCATACACCATCATGCCTGACTTACTTTTTTTTTTTTTGTCTTTTTGAGACAGGGTCTCCCTGTAGCCCCAGCTGTCCTGGAACTCTCTGTAGACCAGCCTGGCCTTGAACTCACAGGGATCGCCTGCCTCTGCCTCCTGAGTGCTAGGATTAAAGGCATGTGCCACCATGCCTGGCTCTTCCTGCACTTTTATTTGCTAAATTTAGGAGCTGTACTTGGGGGAGAAGCTGTGGGTTCCATGAGAATGCTGCACAGCCATTAAGCCTTGTACATAGAGTGTGGGAAAATGAGGTCATCCTGCAAGGGGGCTGGGGCAAGCTGAACCAGCATCAGTACCAAAAAGAGGAACGGTCATTTCCTGAGCTATTAAAGTGGTAAGGAGGCAGTGATAACCCGAGCAGTTGGGAGTACAGAGGTCATGGTCAGAAAGACTGGGGATTTGAATCTTGGATATGTCATTTAATAGCTAAATGATTTGGGGCAAATTGCTTTATGTTTCCAAGACAATGTCTTCACATTAAAAAACAGTTTTTATGGATCTCTGTGAGACTGAGGCCAGCCTGGTCTACATAGTGAGTTCCAGGCCACCTGGAGCTACAGGGGGACCCTGTCTCAAAAAAAAATCAAAATATATACAGTTTCTATCAGGTATTTTGTCTACAAGGATGCAAATATAACTGACAAAATACTGTTATTATAACTTTTTTTTTTGTCTTTTTGAGTCCGGGTCTCCCTATAGCCCCAGATGGCCTAGAACTCATTATGTAGACCAGGCTGGCCTTGAACTCACAGAGATATGTCTGCCTCTGCCTCTTGAGTTCTGGGATTAAAGGCTTGCACCACCATTCTGGGCCCCTGGTAGAAACATTTGGTTTTTTTTGGTAGAAACAATTTAAGGTGGGAAATGTTTATGTTGGCTCATGGTTTCAGAGAGATTTCAGTCCATCATGGCAGGAAAGCACAGCAGAGTTTCTAGAATCAAGAACATTCAGGCTGGTGCTTCCCCTCCCAGGGGATCAAGAAGCAGGAAGCACAGGTAGAATGGGAGGGGAGTGGGGTTGGGCTGGGGTGGGGTAGAACCCTCAAAGGCCCACCTTCAGTGACACCTCCTTCACCCAGGTACCACATTGTAAAGGCTCCACAGCCTTCAAAACAGCCAAAAACTAGGGACCGAGCATTTAAAGCATGAGTTTATGGGGGGGGCATTTCAGATTCAAACCATAAAAAAAATCTATCTCTGGAGTTATTGTATTTATCTTTAGATAAAAGGAGATAATGTCTATACAGAAGGCCTATCTCTGGGACTGACCCAGCAGAAGCTACTTAATGAACACATTAATTTAAAAATTCAGTCAAGATAGTTCCAGGGGTTAGAAAGATTGCTCAGTGGTTAAGAGCACTGGCTACTCTAGTAGAGGACCCAGTTTCGAATCCTAGCTGATCCCCGATTTCCCAGAGGCTGCCCACAGGGATCCTAAGGCAGCAGAGGTGGCCCACAGGTGGTGGGAGGCAGCAGCAACAGTGACATTCTAGACTCCCTGCTCAATACACAGGGAACACCTGGGACCCTTCCTTTGGCTCCAGGGAAGGCTTCCCTGCCCCTGGACCCAGATACAAACATTGGCAACCAGCCATGGAGAGCTGGTAGGTGGAGTCCATGTGGCATGGTGTTTCTGTGACTACATCTCTCCCAGTGAGTTTATGAGATTGGTGATGAGAGTCCTCAACAGGCACTGTAGTGGTGGTATTACAGATTCCCTAGATTGCAGCTGGGGAGCACCTTGACCCCTCCCTCAGCTCCAGGCTAGACTTCTCTGCCTCTGAACCCAGATCCAGACATTTGTCACCAGCCCAGGGGAGCTGTGGCAGACCCCCACATGGTGTGGGGTTCAAGCCTGATTGTTGCCTGTCTCAGGCCTCTGGAGGAGCTCCTGACTGGCTGTGCAAGGGGCGGTTGTCTCTCCAACACAAAGTCAAGACAACTTGAAGCATAGACCAACCACTCTTGCATACCTAATAAGAAATCAACGAAGAGGGCTGGAGAGATGGTCTAGTGGTTAAGAGCGCCGACCACTCTTACAGAGGACCCGGGTTCGATCCCCAGCACCCACATGGCGGCCGAGAATCGTCTGAAACTCCAATTCCAGGAGAACTCCAGTTCCAGGGGAATCCGGCACCCTCTTCTGACCTCCGTGGCATTGCACGACACGGGTGCACAAACTTGCATGCAGACAGTACATTGATACACATACAGAAATAAATAAATGCCAGGCGTGGTGGCGCACGCCTTTAATCCTAGCACTTGGGAGGCAGAGGCATGCAGATCTCTGTGAGTTTGAGGCCAGCCTGGTCTACAGAGTGAGTTCCAGGACAGCCAGAGCTATAGGGAGACCCTGTCTCAAAAAAAAAAAAAAAAGAAAACTACGAAGAGCCGGGTGTGGTGGGGCACCCCTTTAATACCAGCACTTGGGAGGCAGAGGCAGGTGGATCTTTGCAAGTTCAGGGCCAGCCTGCTGTATATAGCAAGCTCCAGGCCAGCTCGGACTAAAGGGAGACTCTCAAAATGACCAAAAAAAAACTTGTTAAAAAAATTCAATTAAAGTGAAGCAAGCATGGCCATGTCTATAATTTCAGCTCTTAGGAAACTGATGCAGGAGTATCTTAAGTTCTCTGAGCCAGCCTGGGCTACAGAGTGAGACCCTGCCTCAAAATTAGTTAATTACTTAATCATAAACATGAATAGTAATCAAGTGCTTAAAATATCATGTGATACATAGTTTTTGCTTTAATTTTGTTTGAGGCAGGGTCTCATGTACTCCAGGCTAGACTCAAGTTTACTATGTAACTGAAGCTATCCTTAAACTCCTGACCCTCCTACCCCTACCTCTCAAGTGCTAGGATTATAGGATGTGACACCATGCTCACCTCCTTGTGTATGAGGGTGTATGCAATGAGTGCCTCTCCCCCATTGTGTGTCTCTGCTCCCCAGCACTGGGGTTATAGACCCAGGCTACCATGCCTAGCTTTTTATGTGGGCACTAAGGATCTGAACTCTGATCTTCATACTCGTGCATCAACCACTTACCCACTGAGCATCTCCCCAATCCCTCAACTACTCAAAAAAAATATTTTATTTGCCGGGTGTAGTGCCTTTAATCCTGCACTTGGGAGGCAGAGTCAGGCAGATCTCTATGAGTTTAAGGCCAGCCTGGTCTACATAACGAGTTCCAGGCCAGCTATGTCTACAGCTGTCTCAAAAAAGACACCCCCCCCAAAAAAAGACAGTGTCTTGTACAGTTTTAGCTGGCCTGGTACTCACTGTGTAGATGAGGGTGGCCTTGAACTCACAGAGATCCATCTGGCTCTGCCTCCTGCATGGCAGAATTACATCTCTGCAGCACCACACTGGCTATGATACAAACTAGTTCAGAGGAAATAAAACACCACAAATGGTCACATAACAGGCATAGCTTCCTGAAGGAAATTAAGTCTACATTGGGACCTGAAAGAGGAGTCAGAATTAGAGGAATGGGGAAGGGATGAGTCTAGTATATAGAAACCCACAGGCAAAATGGAGTTTGCAGAAACAGCATGAAAATAGTTCAGGTTGGCTAGAGAATAGAGTTAGGGGGAAGAAGAAGCTGGAGAAAGGGGAGCAGTGCTTTGTAGGTCAGCTTGAAGGCACATAGGTCACCTGAAGAATATGTTCCTTGTCTGATGACTATAGAAATTTATTAAAGCAGGTGGTCAAACTTGGGCCTTCCAGGGCCAAGGAGATGACAGAAAGCAATGTAATACACAGAGTAGTGGGGACTGCAAAGATTTCAAGAGCAGGTGGTCCCTGGAAAGATTTCCAATTCAGACATTAATAGCATCACCCTAGGAAAGTGCTTTAGCAGCAGAGTGTCATGCATCAAGCGTTGAGTGACACTTTTCCTGAGCTGTGAGCAAACATCTACTCACCCAGAGAGGAAACCAGTGACAAACTGAAGTAAGGATGTGCCACAAGTCCCCCTTGGTGCGCCAATTATTTATTTCTTCATTGAATTTTTGTGATTTTCATACAAGATAGTTTGATGGTATTTAGATCCCCTCCCCATCCACAGCCACCCTCCCTGTCCCCTCCCAATCCAATTTAATGTATATATATAATATATACATTATATATGTAATGTATGCATATATATATATNTATATATATATATATATATATATATATATATATAAAATCACAGCCTGTAGAGACTGACTTGTGTCCTTAAATAATGTACTTCAGGGCCATCCACTGACCCCACCAGGAGTCCCATACCTATAAGACATTGTCATTTTTCCCCTTCCAGCAGACATCAATTACCAAAAGTTCCTTAGGTTGGATTGGGATTTCTTACCCACTTCCCCATGTCTATGCTGAGATTTCATCTGGTTTGAGCTTGTATAGGACTTGTGCATGCTGGCGCCATTATTATGAGTTCATATGAATTTTAAAAAAAATAAATCTTGGGCTGGAGAGATGGCTCAGTGGTTAAGAGCACCAACTGCTCTTGCAGAGGACCTGGGTTTGATTCCCAGCACCCACATTGCAGCTAAGAACCATCTTTAAGTCAGGTGTGGTGGCACACACCTTTAATTCTAGCACTCAGGAGGCAGAGGCAGGTAGATCTCTGTGAATTCAAGGCCAGCCTGGTCTACAGGGCTAGCTCCAGGACAGCTGGGGCTACAGAGAGACCCTGTCTCAAAAACACCAAACAAACAGACAAAAATAAATGTGTTTTTTTAATTTATTTTTTATGTGTATGAGTGTACTATCTGCATGTAGGTTGGTGCACCCATGTCGTGCAATGCTGCGGAGGTCAGAAGAGGTGTGTTGGATTCCCCTGGAACTGGAGTTAAAGACTGTTCTCAGCAACCATGTGGGTGCTGGGGATCGAACCCCAGTCCTCTGCAAGAGTAGTCGGCGCTATTAACCACTAGGCCATCTCTCCAGCCCAAAAATAAATAAGTCTTTAAAAAATGTTTTTTTTTTTATTAATTTTATTTATTTCTGTATGTGTACGAATGTATTGTCTGCATGCAAGTCTGTGCACCCGTGTCGTGCAATGCCGCGGAGGTCAGAAGTGGGCGTCGGATTCCCCTGGAACTGGAGTTCTCCTGGAATTGGAGCTTCAGACGGTTCTCGGCCGCCATGTGGGTGCTGGGGATCGAACCCGGGTCCTCTGCAAGAGCGGTCGGCGCTCTTAACCGCTAGGCCATCTCTCCAGCCCTAAAAAATGTTTAAAAATAATTATTTTTATTTTATATGAATATTTCGTATATATATATATATATATATGTCATGCAATGCTGTAGAGGTCAAAAGAGGATATTATATCCCCATAGAACTGGAATTACTGACAACTGTAAGCCACTATGTAGATGCTGGGAACTGAAGCCAGTGCTCTTAACCACTGAGCCATATCTCCAGCCCAAAATAAATCTTTACTCTGTGTGTGTGTGTGTGTGTGTGTGTGTGTGTGTGTGTGTGTGTGTGTTTTGAGACAGAGTGGAGTCTCCCTGTCACCCCACCCCTGCTAGCTTTAAATTCACTACGTAGACCAGGTTGACCTGGATCTCACTGAGATCCATTGTCTCTGCCTCTGCTGGAATTAAAGGCCTGTGCCACCATGTCCAAATCAATGGCTCTTTATTGGGTTACTAACAGTATGAGTGAAATGGAGTTACTTACAGAAGGGATGACTCAAAAACCAGCTGCATTATCAAAAGCCCACCTCAGCTCGGGTGAGCTCATTAAAGCTGGACCCGTGGTGCTCACTGCACAACTTATAGGGAGCTCCACAAGTCTCTTCTGGAATCTCATCTGTCTGTCTCTTCCGAGCAGCTCCACTGATCCCTGCCTCCTCAGCAATCCTTACTGCTTGTATAAACAACCTTCCTCTAGTACATCTAATCAGTTTCATGGACTTCTTGAGGCTGAGTTGTTTACTTCCCCTCAGAGTTTCCTGAGTCTTTAGAACTTAAAGATCTTCAAAGAAGTTGCTAAACAACAGTAAGATCATATTTATATTATAGAACAAGAAATTAAAATGTAGCTAGACATGGTAGTGCAGCCCTTATCCAAGCATTTGGGAGGCAGATGCTGTTGGATCTCTGTGAGATCTAAGCCAACATGGTCTATAAAGCAAGAAAGCTGGGACTATAAGCAGACTGAGTGTGTGTGTGTGTGTGTGGGGGGGTGATGTACAGGAATGAAGCTAAGTCAGAGGCAGGAAAACCAGAAATATCCAGGTAAGAATGGAAGACTTAAGACTTGAGCCATAATGAAGAAAGCTGGCTGCTTATAGAGGTATTTAAGAAGATCAACAGCCCTTGGATAAATTCATTGAGAGGCAGATGGAAAAGTCAAGATTGATAGTGCAGTGATTCTGTGGAACACAGTGAAGGTTGGCAAGGGGATGAATGGTAAGAACCAAGTGGAAGAAAACGTAAAAGGATGAGGGATAGAAGGTCATATGAGAGGCTGAGGGGGTGGTTTAGGGGATAAGAGTGCTTCCTGTGAAACAAGACCCAAGTTCAAATCCCCAGCATCCATGTTAAAAGCCAGACATGGGGGCTGGAGAGATGACTCAGCAGTTAAGAGCAATGACTGTACTTGCAGAGGACCTGGGTTCAATTCCCAATAACCACATAATGGCTAACAACTCCAGTTTCAGGGGAATCCAATGCTCTCTTCTGACTTCTGTGGGCACTGCATGACATGGGGGCACTTATACATATGCAGTCACTCAAACACATAAAAACAAGAATAGTAGCTGGGTGTGGTGGCGTATGCCTTTAATCCTAGCACTTGGGAGACAGAGGCAGGCGGGTCTTTGTGAGTTCAAGGCCAGCCTGGTCTACAGAGTGAGTTCCAGGACAGCTGGGGCTACAGGGAGACCCTGTCTCGAAAGGAAAAAAAAAAAAAAAAAAAAAAGAATAAAAATATTTAAAAAGACACGAAAATATTTAAAAAGACATCATACTTCACTGGAAGAAATTAGGGAGCTTTAGAGAAGTGACTGTTCCAGAACTGAAATAAAGAGAAATATAAGAAGTGAATCATGAGACTATAGGAATATAGTCTGGACACCTGATTGATCAACATGCCTGTGCATACAAGCTTCTCCAACTGGACTATGGGAACCTTGGGTTGTTCAAAATTTGGACATAGATACTTGCAAAATGCACCAATTACTTAATTGTATGACATACTGAGTAACATCATTGTTATCTGCAAACAACTGTGTCATTGTATTGTAGAATCCCTTAAAAATAAAAAAAATTAAAAAAAAAAAGAGAAATATAAGAAGCACTTGGACCATATTGCCGTGGCAAAATGTGGTACTTAGGGGCTGGAGAAATGGCTCAGCAGTTAAGAGCGCCAACTGCTCTTACAGAGGACCTGGGTTCTATTCCCAGCACCCACAGGGTGGCTAAGAACTGTCTTTAACTCCACTTCCAGGGGAATTTGACACCCTCTTCTGACCTCTGCGGCAATGCATGACATGGGCACATCAACCTACATGCAGACAGTACATTCATACACATAAAAAATAAATAAAAAATTTTAAAATGTGGTACTTAAATGGTGACTGAAACATGCCATGGGGAGGATGTGTAAGGGATTTGAAGGAGTTAAACCTGAGAACCAAAATAAATAATGATAGATGTTATAATCCATCCAATTAAATAGGAATCCATACATCCATAGTGATAAAAAAAAAAATCAACACAAAAAGAAAATCAAGAGTGAAGCCTTGTGCTTCAGGGCTCCTGCCCAGCCACTTGAGAGGCTAGAGTAGGAGACGGACTTCATCCACTGAGCCATCTGACCCACTCCATTTTTCTTTCCTGTTCCTCCGTGTGTGTGTGTGTGTGAATATGTATGTGTGGAGTCTATGGGCACACGTATGTGCTGGTGTATGCACCTATGCCTTCACAAAAGGTCAGTTTTCCTCTATAGTTTTCTACTTGTTCCTTTGAGACAGTGTCTCAGAAACTACCTGGAGCCTGTGTCTTTCTGCTAGGCTGGCAACCAGCCAACAAGCTGTCCTCCTGTCTCTGCTCCTCTCACCACTATGGTTACATACGTGTGCACGCAATGACACCTCTTCATTTTCTTCTCCTCTCTCTCTCTCTGTCTCTCTCTCTCTCTCCCTCTCTCCCTCTCTCTCTTTTGGAGACAGGGTCTTCCTCTAGCTCCAGTTGACTTGGAACTCACTATGTAGACCAGGCTGGCCTTGAACTCACAGAGATCTGCCTACCCCTGCCTCTTGAGAGCTGGGACTAAAGTCATGTGCCACCACATCTGGCTTTCTACTTTTTTTTTGGTCTTTTTGAGTCAGGGTCTCCCTGTAGTCCCAGCTGTCCTGGAACTCACTCTGTAGACCAGGCTGGCCTTGAACTCACAAAGATCCACCTGCCTCTGCCTCCCAAGTGCTAGAATTAAAGGTGTGCACCACCACACCTGACCTAAAAATTAATTTAAAAGCAGAAAGGCCACCGGGCGCCTGGCCTAAAAATTAATTTAGAAGCAGAAAGGCCGCTGGGCGTGGTGGCGCACGCCTTTAATCCTAGCACTTGGGAGGCAGAGGCAGGTGGATCTCTGTGAGTTCAAGGCCAGCCTGGTCTACAGAGTGAGCTCCAGGCCATCTGGGGTTATAGGGAGACCCTGTCTCAAAAAAAAAAAACCAAATAAATTAATTTTTTGATTAGCATACTGTGTAATGAGTTTCATCGTGGCATCGTCACATGTGCATGTCAATGAATATTTTTCATAAAATGGAAATGACAACTACTAATTTTAAAAGGAATAATGAGGGGCTGGAGAGATGGCTCAGCGGTTAAGAGCGCCGACTGCTCTTGCAGAGGACCCAGGTTCAATTCCCAGCTGAAAACCGTCTCTAACTCCAGTTCCAGGGGAATCCGACACCCTCTTCTGACCTCTGTGGCATTGCACACAGGTGCACTGACCTACATGCAG
>VZQC01014834.1:3609410-3644059 GCA_009823505.1 Rhizomys pruinosus
CTGACCCACTCCATTTTTCTTTCCTGTTCCTCCGTGTGTGTGTGTGTGTGAATATGTATGTGTGGAGTCTATGGGCACACGTATGTGCTGGTGTATGCACCTATGCCTTCACAAAAGGTCAGTTTTCCTCTATAGTTTTCTACTTGTTCCTTTGAGACAGTGTCTCAGAAACTACCTGGAGCCTGTGTCTTTCTGCTAGGCTGGCAACCAGCCAACAAGCTGTCCTCCTGTCTCTGCTCCTCTCACCACTATGGTTACATACATGTGCACGCAATGACACCTCTTCATTTTCTTCTCCTCTCTCTCTCTCTGTCTCTCTCTCTCTCTCCCTCTCTCCCTCTCTCTCTTTTGGAGACAGGGTCTTCCTCTAGCTCCAGTTGACTTGGAACTCACTATGTAGACCAGGCTGGCCTTGAACTCACAGAGATCTGCCTACCCCTGCCTCTTGAGAGCTGGGACTAAAGTCATGTGCCACCACATCTGGCTTTCTACTTTTTTTTTGGTCTTTTTGAGTCAGGGTCTCCCTGTAGTCCCAGCTGTCCTGGAACTCACTCTGTAGACCAGGCTGGCCTTGAACTCACAAAGATCCACCTGCCTCTGCCTCCCAAGTGCTAGAATTAAAGGTGTGCACCACCACACCTGACCTAAAAATTAATTTAAAAGCAGAAAGGCCACCGGGCGCCTGGCCTAAAAATTAATTTAGAAGCAGAAAGGCCGCTGGGCGTGGTGGCGCACGCCTTTAATCCTAGCACTTGGGAGGCAGAGGCAGGTGGATCTCTGTGAGTTCAAGGCCAGCCTGGTCTACAGAGTGAGCTCCAGGCCATCTGGGGTTATAGGGAGACCCTGTCTCAAAAAAAAAAACCAAATAAATTAATTTTTTGATTAGCATACTGTGTAATGAGTTTCATCGTGGCATCGTCACATGTGCATGTCAATGAATATTTTTCATAAAATGGAAATGACAACTACTAATTTTAAAAGGAATAATGAGGGGCTGGAGAGATGGCTCAGCGGTTAAGAGCGCCGACTGCTCTTGCAGAGGACCCAGGTTCAATTCCCAGCTGAAAACCGTCTCTAACTCCAGTTCCAGGGGAATCCGACACCCTCTTCTGACCTCTGTGGCATTGCACACAGGTGCACTGACCTACATGCAGACAGTACACTCACACACATAAAAAATAAAATAATAAAAAAAGGAATAATGAAATTGGAAGGTCATCATTAGGCAACCCTCAAAGAGATAATAATTCAGAAAAAAAAGTACAGAACTAAGTATACTGAGTAAAAGCTTGATAAGGAACAGGACATATACATAACCTCAAAGCAGAACAAACCCTTTCTTATTACTAAGGGTAAAAGAGTAACTTTACAGTGGAGTAACATAACAGACACCTCATATAGTGGTCAGCATTAACATTTTCCATAATTGGTTCATAATAGTACAAACTGAAGTCAAGTACCACCAGAAAGAAGGCAGAAAAACAGTATTTCTTCTGAGATGTTCCTGCCTGGCCCTAAATACACAAACTGAATTTGATCAGGAGGAAACTCTTTGTGGGAGAGTGTACAAAGTAACTAACTTGTAAAAAAATTATCAAGGCCATGGTAATCAAGGCAACCCGAAGGAATTGTCCAAATTGAAAGAAACTAAATATAGTAAAATATTTTAGAAACTGTGGTGGTTTGAATGAGAATGTCCTCCATAGGTTCCAAGTATTCCAACATTCTTGTTCCCATTGGTGGCACCGTTTGGGGAGGACTTAAAAGGTGTGTTTGAGGAAGCTCATCACTGAGGGCTGGCTTTGAGAATTAAAAAGCCTTGGGGCTGGAGAGATAGCCTAGATGTTAAGAGCACTGACTGCTCTTGCAGAGGACCCGGGTTCGATCCCCAGCACCCACATGGAGGCTGAGAACCGTCTGTACTCCAATTCCAGGAGAACTCCAGTTCCAGGGGAATCTGAGACCCTCTTCTGACCTCCGCGGCATTGCACGACATGGGTGCACAGACCTACATGCAGACAGTACATTCATACACACAAAAATAAATAAAAATTAAAAAAAAAAAGCCTTGCCAGCTGGGCCTGGTGGTGCACTTGGGAGGCAGAGGCAGGAGGATCTTTGTGAGTTCAAGGCCAGTCTGGTTTACAGAGTGAGTTCCAGGACAGCTGGGGCTACAGGGAGACCCTGTCTCGAAAAGACCAAAAATTAAAAAAAAAAGCCTTGCCAATCTCCAGTCTCTCTGCTTTCTGTACCTGCTTGGGCACCTCCTGCCACCAGGCCTCCCTGCCATGATGGACTCTAATAGGACTCTAATTCACCTGGAACCATCAACCATAAGCTCAAAGTAAACTCTTTTTTTTTTTACTTTTTTGAGACAAGGTCTCCCAACTGCCACAGCTAGCCTGTAACTCACTCTATAGAACGGGCTGGCTTTGAACTCACAGAGATCTTCCTGCCTCTGCCTCCCAAGTGCTAGGATTAAAGGTGTGTGCTACCATGCCCAGCTTAAAGAGGGTTCTTAGCTGCCATGATTAAAGGTGTGAACCAACACGCCCAGCTTAAAGATGGTTCTTAGCCACCATGTGGGTGCTGGGAATTGAACCCAGGTCCTCTGCAAGAGCAGTCAGTGCTCTTAACCACTGAGCCATCTCTCCAGCCCCACTAAACTCTTTCTTTTATAAGTTCCCTTGGTCATGGTGTTTCTAGTGCAGCAACAGAAAAGTGACTAATACAGCACTGTACACTGAAAAGGATATTGTAACTAAAAATACTATACTAACTTCTGGGAAACAAAATTTTGCAGACAAGGAAAGTTATCATAGTGCAGCCATTACCTACTTGTAAGGAATACTTTTAAATTATTTCAGTGAGTTAGTAATCTTCATAATGTTAGGTCTGAGCTTCCCAGAATTCCAAGGGACACACATATATCCACTTCCTCCAGATGCTGTCAATCTTCTGGCCTCTTTCCCTGTACCTGACCCTCCTTCAGCCCCAGTTGCCATCTTGCCCCTGCCCCGCTGCTGTGCTGCTTCTGTTCCACCATGTGCCTGCAGGTGGCCTGCTCTGGCAGTTCCAAATGGAAGTAAATCATGTTTTGGAATGACTTAAGCCTTGTGTGCCTTTTTATCTGGGGGGGTTCATGGCCTTTATAACCTAATATTCTGGTGCTGTGACTTGGATCGCCATTTCACCACCACCTGCCTCAGGGTAGCCAGTAAAGCCTCCAGTCAGACTGGTTACTAGGCACAGGCTAGATGGCACCCACCATCAATTTGGGCAAAGGTACCATCTCTTCTCCTCCTCCTCCTCCTCCCCTACTCTATCCCAGTGTGACTGTCAGTGAGAGTCAGTGTCAGCTCTGATAGACTACGGAATCTGATTGGGCCCTACTCTGCGGTTCCACTGGGGTCATTTCACCTCATCAGGTATTCAGCACATGGTGACTGAGCACGGGGCTGATATGTGTGACCCTCATGGTAAGACCCCTTAAGTTGCCTCACGGGCGGTTGACTGGCCGGGCATCTGAGTGAGGGGAGATTTCATCTCCCAACCCTACCTTCTGTGTGACCCTGTGTATGTTCTGCCCCTTCTGCCTCAACATTTCCTCTCTGAATTCTAACCTACCGTTTTCGCCTCTGTCTTCCTTCCGTTCTCTTCCTTCGCCTTTTCTTTTAGCCTCCCGTTTTTTCAGTTTCCCCCATTTTTTAACTCTCCTGAGAACTGGTGTATCAGAGAGTTCCCAAATCCCAAATCCCAAATCCCAAATCCTGCCTGGACTGCTGTCTTCCAGAATGCCGGAGATAGAATCCAGACCGTTATTCAGGTCCCCCCTGTAAATTCCTGGATGCAGATTTTGCAGGCCCGTGGACCCCATTTCAGAGCCTCCCCATGTTGGTTGCGTGGGCCTGTGGACTCTGACCAGCATCCCTGAAAATAGAGCGGATGCGTTCTAATCTTCAGAAGGTGCTTCCAAGGCTAAAAACTTTACTTCCTTCCTACAGATCTTTCTTCTCTCTCCTGGAAGGAAAGGAAATGAAAAGGCCTACGACAGGAAATTGACATGACTGCGATAGGCCTAAGGAATTCTGGGAAATGTAGTTAAATTTTTCCACGGAGATGGGCCAAAGCCTGGCCGCTACCCTGAATCCTACTTTCAGGGGGGCTAATTCTCTCTTTCATGGTAAACCCTCTGAGATTTTCCCCTCTTGTGGGGGAAAGTGAGCTAAGAGAGAGACGGACCAAGAAAATACCTTTTTTCTTCTTCTACTTTTGATGGAAAGTCAAACCCCACATTGGGCACCAGTTGTTGGTTAAATATATATCATCTGTTGGTCCTTTAGTCACGCGTGGCCGCAGTCCACATAATGTTCTTCCATCCTAAAACCAGGCTGACAGCTTCACAAGGCTATAAGCTTCAGAGCTGTCTCCTGCCTGCAGGCCAACGGTCCCTAGGCTTAGCTCTGGCAAGGAGAGGGGAGGGTACCGCAAGAAGTTACCTGATGAGAAATAAAGGAAACGGACTCAAAGGGAAACTGTCTGGGAGATAGACTCAGTTTTATTCATGCCAGCAATGCGTTTATATACTAAAAGTTACTGTGCTCTGGGCAAGGAAGTGGGGTGCAGGAGGAAGGGAAAGATGAGCCACCTTGGCTCCTACCGGGGGGCTGCAGAGCTCCTGTTTGTGCAACCAGTAAACTAGAGGTGTGACATTTTGCTCAGTACCTCAAGGGAAGGGGCCATCTGGTTCTGGAACTTTGCAGAGATAGGTGAGGCAGGAAAACACTGTAATATCCCAACCTCACGGAGCTATAGATAACCCACAGAGACAACTGAAGGCCCATAGAGATATCTGATAATTCTTGAAAGTTTCTCTGGGACAGGATCTGCATTTCCTTGCCTTGAGCCAGACAAAGTTTCATTCCTATAATACATCAATGCCAGTATGATAAGGAAACTGTATTAGCCATCTCAGCCCTGGCAGTGCAATTAATCAGAGCTGCATGATTTAAATAATATTTCTTTTTTTTTTTTAATTAATTTTTATTGATGCTTTGTGCATTTCATACATTTTTTCCAATTCCGTTCAGGCTTATTTCCCTTTCCCTCCCCCCTACCCTCACCCCATCCCAGATCATGCATTCTGCCATAACTGTCCTGCATCTTTCTCTCAGTTTTTTTTTTCATTTTTAGCTATAAGTGATAATCCATGAGTACAAGCATCCTTCATGCAAAACCTATCTGCAGGCTGTTGTGCCCAAACACCTACAGCCCCACCATCCAGTGGGGGGTGACAGGTTGTTTGTTCAATCAAGTTGATCAAATGAGTGTCCAGACTACATTGCTGTAGTTTCACCATTCACCCCAATCGCAGCCCTTACATTCTACCACGCCCCCTCTTCCGCAGGTTGTTCCCTAGGCTTAGAAAAGGGGCACAGGTGGATGAGAGGTAAAACAGTCCACTCTCTCTGGAGCTGTTGACTTGGACTCTGGTCAATTCTGGCTGTTTCCTTTCATGGGCTGACAGTTTGTCCAGGAATAACCTTTCGATCCTACTAATGAAGAACAAGCAATTAGATATATAGGTATTTAAGCAGCACTAATAGTTATGGTAGGTTACTTTAGCATAGACACATGTTTGGATATGTTAATCCATGAATTACAATTTTCCCCCCCTTTTAAATATGGACAGGGTCTTACTGTGGCCTTATAACATTAAACCTGTAGTCGGATGAGGATGTAAGGCTTGTGGCATCAGCTTTGGGTTATTCCTCAAAGGAGAAAGCCAATAGACAATTAGATTTGGGTTTATACAGGCACATGGCTGCCTCTGCTGCACAGTAGTTTCAGGCAGGTGATGGGTGTTTGTAGCTGGTTTTGACGGTGGAGTCTTGCTTTGCTCAGGGAGACCCATATTGGCCTTATTGGTTTAGTGGCCTTTGGTAACACTCTCTGGCATTCCCAGAGACCATCTGTACACTTGCACTGTGTGGTCTCAATACATCCCTCCCATGTTAACGTCAGGTTCTTCGGGCAGCAGGGTTCTTATGCCTCTCCTCCTATAGTTATCCCAATTTAGGGGAAAGGAGCCCTTACCTTTGGTGGGGCCTTGGATCCCCCTGGCCAACATCCACATGGTCTAGTTCATTTTTTTTAGAACAATCCATTGCTGATTGTCAGAGCTCCTGTATTAATATTAAGTTTGCTTCCCAAGTTAATCATATATAGTCACCTAAAAAAACATGGGTGAATTTTATGTTTGTCCTTTTACTTCTGAAATCTGTTCCTTGATTCCCCCCTATAGTCATGTATAATACAACTATATTCTGGATGGGACTCATACGCTAAAAAAAACGGGGGGGGGATACAGAAAGACATGAAACCTTTTCATCAAACCCTTGCAATTCAAATCTTAAAACTAACTATGGGAAAAGATTTGTTTGTTCCAACAGGACAAAACGTCACCAACTTAACGGCTGAGAAAGAAAAGATACAGGTTTGCATTGAGTAGGATGTACCAAAAAGTGGCAACGGAAAGGCTGACCCGTCTGAACATTCAAAGGAAGAAAAGCCTCAGATTGCCATAAACATCGAACCCCTCTGTGGATCCTACATGTAACAACTAGTTATAATGAGTCCTAATGAAACTTACCTTCTAGGTGCCACAAAGGTTCTGATATGAGAGACTTCCTTGCCTTCCCACCCATAGAACAAGGAGAAATATGACAATGATGAGGTCGCTCCCCAACTGTAAATTGGAGACAACTATTGTAGAGGTAATCTCTTATAAAACCGGTAAAACTGCTTTCTTTAATTGACTACTAGACATGGGAACTGTGGAAGGGATTACTCTCTGTTCAGAACCAAATATAATACTAAAGTCCTAGGGCTATGCACTCAGGCAAAATATATTAATACAGGAGCTCTGATATTTCTTTTTTTTTTAAGATGGTTCTTAGCTGCCATGTGGGTGCTGGGAATCAAACCCGGGTCCTCTGCAAGAGCAGTCAGTGCTCCCAACTGCTGAGCCATCTCTCCAGCCCAAAGTAATATTTCTAAAGGTGTTTTTTTCCAATATATATGACTGTTCAGTACAAACACCAGGATTTAAAAAATCTCTTGAATGAATCTGTAGATAAATGTGTGTATGTGTATGTTATTGTTAAACAGCATATTAAGATTTATCTGTGTATGATAGCAATGCATGTGCCTCTGCTCAGTACAACCTTTATAAACTGTCATTGCCAAATTTATTTATTAGAACCTTTTTTATGAGTGTTTGCATGAAGTACTGTTCACTTTTTTTCTTTTATTTTTTCTTTGTCTTTTCGAGACAGGGACTCCCTGTAGCCCCAGCTGTCCTGGAACTCACTCCGTAGACTAGGCTGGCCTTGAACTCACAAAGATCCACCTGCCTCTGCCTCAAGAGTGCTAGGATTAAAAGCATGTGCCACCACGCCTGGCAGTACTGTTCACTTTTAAGAATTCTATAATGTGGGGGCTGGAGAGATGGCCTAGCGGTTAAGAGCACCGACTGCTCTTGCAGAGGACCCGGGTTTGATCCCCAGCACCCACATGGCGGTTGAGAGCCGTCTGAAACTCCAATTCCAGGAGAACTCCAGCTCCAGGGGAATCCGAGACCCTCTTCTGACCTCCGCGGTGTTGCACGACACGGGTGCACAGACTTGCATGCAGGCAGTACATTCATACACATACAGAAATAAATAAAATCAATAAAAAAAAAAGAATTCTATAATGTAATTATGGCATATACAAGAAATTGTGTTCCACCTAGCAAGGATTATATACCTTGTTACAGCCTCAAGTGTAACAGACATATATAAATATTAAGTTATCCATACATACTAAAACGTTTTTATATATCTTTTATACTTTGCACATGTTATTTTTAATATTTTTAGGAAAAATTAGCTTTTTCTTCCAGTGACCACATGGACAGTCTGAATGTAATCCATATGAGTGAGCCCTAAGTATTTCCTGTCTGCTGTTGGTATGTGACAATACCCCCCTCTTCCTTTTTCCTTCTCAAAGCTATAATTCAAAATCTGGGGTCAAGGGGGCTGGAGAGATGGCCTAGCAGTTAAGAGCGCTGACTGCTCTTACAGAGGACCTGGGTTTGATCCCCAGCACCCACGTGGTGGCTGAAGACCATCTTTAACTCCAATTCCAGGGGAATCTGACACCCTCTTTTGACCTCCAAGGCATTGCATGACACGGGTGCACAAACCTACAGGCAGACAGTACATTCATACTCATTAAAAAATAAAAAAATTTAAAAATCTGGGGTAAAGTGACATGGCCTCATTTGAGA
This sequence comes from Rhizomys pruinosus, assembly GCA_009823505.1. Classification (NCBI taxonomy): domain Eukaryota; kingdom Metazoa; phylum Chordata; class Mammalia; order Rodentia; family Spalacidae; genus Rhizomys; species Rhizomys pruinosus. The sequence goes on from VZQC01014834.1 coordinate 3,617,743, forward strand.
TACTCCTAGAAGGTATTGGTTTTAGCCTCTTTATTATCTTGGGTTTGTTTCATGGACTATGTTAGAATTCATTTTGCCTTTCGTGGTTTTTTTATGTTTATGAATGTACTGTCTGCATGTAGGTTTGTGTATCCGTGTTGTGCAATGCCGCGGAGGTTAGAAGAGGGTGTTGGATTCCCCTGGAACTGGAGTTCTCCTGGAATTGGAGTTATAGACGGCTCTCAGCCGCCATGTGGGTGCTGGGGATCGAACCTGGGTCCTCTGCAAGAGCAGTTGGTGCTCTTAACCGCTAAGGCTATCTCTCCAGCCCCACCTTTCATGGTTTAAATCATTGTACTTTGAGTTCCTAAATGACCTTTATTGACCTTAAAGAACAAATTGTAGGCCTTATTGCATAGGTTTAATGTCAACTTGATACACCTGAGCTAAGAAACTTCAAGGTGGACTAGCGGTTAAGAGCGCCGACTGCTCTTGCAGAGGATTGGGGTTCTATCCCCAGCACCCACATGGCAGCTGAGACCCGTCTTTAATTCCAATTCCAGGGTAATCCGACACCCTCTTCTGACCTCAGTGGCATTGCACGACACAGGTGCACAAACCTACATGCAGACAGAACATTCATACACATAAAAATAAATAAAAATTAAAAAAAAATAATTGCCTTCATTGTACTGGCCCGTGCCCATTGTGGGCAATGCCATCCTTGGCCAGATATTTCTATATTGTATACAATAGGCTGAACATGAGCCAGCAACACAAGTCAGTAAATAGCATCCCTTCCTAGTCTGTGCTGCAGTTACTACCATCAGGCTCCTACCATGAGCTTTTATTATTATTATTGTTATTATTTTAATGTGTATGAGTGTACTGTCTGCACATAGGTTGGTGCACCCGTGTAGTGCAATGCCACGGAGGTCAGAAGAGGGCGTCGGATTCCCACTGGACCTGGTTAAAGACGGTTCTCAGCCTCATGTGGGTGCCGGAAAATCAAAAACCTGGGTCCTCTGCCAGAGCAGTCGGTGCTCTTAACCACTGAGCCATCTCTCCAGCCCCAAGAGGTTTTCATTATAGTAAGACTATTTGCCAGCAAGCAATTAAGAAACTTATTACGAGAGTGCTTAAGTCTGGGGGCCAGAGAGATGCTCAGTTGGTTAAAAGAGCCAATCTACTCTTGTAGAGGACCTGTAAAGGACCTTCATATTCCCAGGCCACCCACATGGCTGGCTAAGAGAAACATCTTTACCATGATGTGGTGCAGCCTTTAATCCTAGCACCTTGGGAGGCAGAGGCAGGCGGATCTCTTGAGTTCAAGGCTTAGGCCTGGTCTACAAACAAAATAAGTTCCAGGCCAGCTAAAAAAAAAAAAAAAAAAAAAAAAAGTCAGGCAAGCCGGGCCTAGTGGCCCAAACCTTAAGAAAAAAAAAAAAAAAAAAAAAGAGTGCAGCCGGGCATGGTGTTGCACGCCTTTAATCCTAGCACTTGGGAGGCAGAGGCAGGCAGATCTCTGTGAGTTCAAGGCCAGCCTGGTTTACAGAGTGAGTTCCAGGACAGCCAGAGCTATAGGAAGACCCTGTCTCAAAAAAGACCTAAAAAAAAAAGAGTGCTTAAGTCAATGCTCAAGCTTTACATAGGTGTTATACAGTAATTAAAATACCAAATTTATTCAAATGATCCTCTTGGAGGTTCAGCAACCACACTTAAAGCTCCAATCTGATTTGGCAAAAGGGATTGGAAGGGACAATCTTTTGGCCCTTACCCTCTAAAGTCAACTTAATCTAGGGTCCTGCATTGGCACCTTTGTACACGTCCTATGGCAGTGAATCACCAGTCATCCCGGGCCAGGGAGGTCTTGGAGATTCACTTAAAAGGATTTCATGGGCTGGAGAGAGCCTAGCGGTTAAGAGCACCAACTGCTCTTGCAGAAGACCCGGGTTCAATCCCCAGCACCCACATGGTGGCTAAGAACCGTCTGTAACTCCAATTCCAGGAAAACTCCAGTTCCAGGGGAATCCAACACCCTCTTCTGACCTCCTCGGCATTGTGTGACACAGGTGCACAAACCTACATGCAGACAGTACATTCATACACATGCAAAGATAAAAAAAATTAAAAAAAAAAAGGATTTCATATGGCCAGTGTCCAGTCAAGGGAGGAAAGTCCATATAAAGGAGAAACTCCTCAAGCTTCAAAGGGAAGCTCTGGTCAAGCAAGGCCTAACTTTGTCCTCACATAGACGGAACTGGTGAAGAGAGCCAGGTGCAAGGCCTGAGTGACCCCTAGGGACCAGAACCTCAACTGACCTTAACACCAAAACTAATTTTTATTTATCTGAGCTAACTGTGTGGTTTTAAACACCCCAACAGGAAACTATAATCTAAAGAAGAGAAAATAAAATAACACTTTATTACCAGAGAGATAGGTGAGAACTACTGTGCCAAGTTAGAAACCTGCTGTATCATATGAGAAAATAGCTCAGAGATAGGTGACAGATCTAATGTGCCATGCCAGAAAATACCCCCTTTTATATTCTCATGGTTATGGCTCTCATTCTGGAGCCCTGTGTACTAAAGCTGGCCCTCATTCTAGAGCTCTGTGTACTAAAGCTTTTTTCCAATTCCTCAAACCCTGGTACAGGTCCTCTCTTCCTCTGCAGACCCTAGATAGGGACCCTCCGATTGCTAATGCACCCAGAAGCCCCCCCTGATGGTACTGTGAAGTTCCTGCACTGGTATACATATAAGCTGGATAGCTTTAGTGTCAACTTGACACACCTGGGTTGAGGGAACCTCAATTGGGGAATTTGCTCCATTGGATTGGCCTGTGGCCACATCTGTGGTGTATTGTCTTGATTGTTGAGCAGTGACAGTATAAGAAGGCAGGCTGGGCATGAGCCAGAGAGCAAGCCAGGAGCAAGCCAGTGGACAGCATTCCTCCATGGCCTGTGCTTCAGCTCCTGCCTCCAGGTTCCTGCCCTGAGTTCTTACCTTGGGCTCCCTGAGTGATCAACTGTGACCCAGGAGATGTAAGCTGAATAAACCCTTTCCTCCCCAAGTTGGTGTCGGTCAGAGTGTTTTGTCACAGCAATGGAAGACAAACTAGAAAAAACAGGAAATTTCGGGTTCCACGACACGTGGGGTTATTGGTATTGCGATTGTGGACAGACCTTCCCTTGGTGTTTTGCGGAATGATAAATTGTGGCGGTGGATGCGGGCTTTGGAACTTTGTGCTGAGAAGATCATTGAATGCCTTAAGATCGTTGCTGTGGAGCTGGAGCAGTTTTGCTGAAGGTTTTGTAGCCGACGGTAGCTGGCTTGTGAAGTTTCCAAAGGGACGCAAAAGCTCATCGAGACTTTAATGTGTGGGTTTTTTATCTGGTCAGCGGGGCTGAAGAGTCAGCTGTATGTAACAAGAGAACAGAACATGAAGGGATAAGTCTTTGCTGTGTGCTGGGACACAGTTGCTGCTGGTTAAGCTCGGGTGAAGAACAGCGTAAGTAAACAAGAGGTACAGGCATTCAATGGTGGTGAATGAATGAAATCTTCTGGTAAAAATTTCTTCAGGGTCAGAACACAGAAGATATGTTCCAGAAGGGCCCTGAGCCTCCATCTCAAGCCGAAGCAGGAAAACTTGGTAGTGTGTAAGCGTCTCCTATATGGTTCTGGTTGTGAAATTTGACGGGGGTCACAGCAGTCGAGGCTTGGCACTGAGAGGTAAGAAGGACCATTGTGGAAAGTGCCACCTCGGTTGCAGTTGAAGACCCCCAGGATTGAAGGGTTCATGGAGAGAATTTGAGGCTTTGCACCAGGAGGAGGGAGGAAGGTCAGAAGAGGCCATTGGGAAGAGAGGGTAGCTGCCTCGTCTCGAAGTTGGAGCATCCAGCATTTTGAGATGCGGGCCCGGGGATGACCAACAAGGGCAGCAGCAGCTGTGGAATGATGGAATGGAGTTGGCGCGGGGCCTGTGAGATGAGCTAGTATGTGATTGCCGACGGATGCAGATTTCCGAGAGGGGAGCGAGCTGCCAAAACCCTTTTGAGCCCAGAAGATCATGAGTGGGAGTCCCAGGTGTCCAGCTTGAGCTACTTTGTTGGACTTTTGGTTGTTTTCAGAGTGCCTGATTCTTCCCTTTGAATTAGGACAGTACTTGTTCTTGATTTTACAGCAGCCCACAGTTAAGAGACTTTAACGGACTGTGAACTTTTAATGTGTTTGGACATTTTAAGGACTGTGCGGCTTTTGAGGTTGTACTGTCTTAAGGTTGTGATTAATGTTAACAATCATACTTTGGGGATAAGAACTGGAAAAGGTGGTGGTTTTACATAGTGAAGTGTTTTGTGTGTCAATTTGACAAAGGGTCAATTGTGCTGGATAGCTTTATGTCAACTCGACACATCTGGGTTTTGAGGAGACTCAATTGGGGAATTACCTTTATTGGATTGGCATGTGGCCACATCTGTGGTTGTATTGTCTTGATTGTTGAAAAATGTGGGAAGACCCAGCCCACAATGAGTGGCGGGCTGGGCATGAGCCAGAGAGGAAGCCAGTAGAGAGCAAGTGGGGAAGAGCAAGCATTGTGAAACAGCTTCCTTCCATGGCCTGTGCTTCCGCTCCTGCCTCCAGGTTTCCTGCCCTTGAGTCCTGTCTTGGGTTCCCTAAGTGATGAACTGTGACCCAGGAGTGTAAGATGAATAAACCCTTTCGCTCCCCAAGTTTACTGTTGTTGGGTCAGAGTGTCTTTGTCACAGCAATGGAAGGACAAACTACTACGACCTCCAGCTTGTCTTTTTCAGTTGCAGAGAAAAAAAATCCACTAAGTACTGGGCAATTACTATTGATCTGGATCAAAAACCACTGGGCAGAGCAGCCAGGGCAGCCAAAATAGGAAACCAGCTTCTAACCTTCCAGCCTGACATGTGTTCCCTGAGACTTCACCCTACCCGCCCGCTCTATTGCAGCTCCCAAGAAGAGAGAGAACAGCCTCCCATTTCTTTATCATAATCAAAAGGCTGGAATGTTAGATCTAAGCTTCCCAGAATTCCAAGGGACACACAGATGTCCACTTCCTCCAGAGGCTGTCAATCTTCCCTGAGGTCCTGCCCCATGGTTATGAATTAGTGGGTCCCAGTCGCCATCTTTCCCCTGGCCCTGCTCCTGCTCCTGTTCCTTTGCCATCCTGTGCCTGCAGGCCGCCCGCTCTGGCAGTTCTAAACGGAAGTAAATCCTTTTCTGGAGTGACTAAGCTCATGTGCCTTTTTTTTTTTTTTTGTCTTTTTGGTCTTCTTGAGAAGGGTCTCCCTTAGCCTCCGGCTGTTGTCCTGGAACTCACTTTTGTAGACCAAGGGCTGATCTTGAACTCACAAAGGATCCGCCTGCCCTCTTCCCCCCAAGTGCTCGGATTAAAGTTGTGAGCCCACCAGGCCCGGCTTTTTTGGTCTTTTTTTTTTTTTTTAATATTTTTTTTAAAAATTTTATTAAATTTTATTTATTTCCGTATGTGTCTTAATGTACTGTCTGCAGCAAGGTTTGTGCACCCTGTGTCCGTGGTGCAATAGCCGCCGGAGGTCAGAAGCGCGGTCTATCGGATCCCCTGGGAACTGGCGTCTCCTGGACTTTGAGTTTTCAGACGGTTCCGGCCGCCATGTGGACGTTGGGGATCGAACCGTGGGTCCTCTGCAAGAGCGGTAGGCGCTCTTAACTGCTGGGCTATATCTCCAGCCCCCTTTTTTGGTCTTTTTGAGAACAGGGTTCCCTGTAGCCCCAAGCTGTTCTGGAAACACACTCTGTAGACCAGGCTGGCCTTGAAACTCACAAAGATCTGCCTGGCCCTCTGCCTCCCTAGTGCTAGGATAAGGCGTGAGCCACCATGCTCGACTCATGTGCCTTTTTTTTAAGCCAAGTTTTATTGCAGCTCTGTGCATTTCCTACAATCATGTGCCTTTTTATCTGGGGGTTCACACCTTTATAAAACCGTAATAAATAAGGGAACTTTACTAAACTGATAAAGTTGTACTAAGTCTGTTTCCACAGTGGGGTGATAAAATTTGGCTAGGTGTGGGGTGGGGAGAGTAAAAGAAAGCTGAGCTCAAAGTGGCCTCTGTTTGTAGCCAACAGCGGCTTAGCTCTTTTAGTCCACCTTTCACTGATGTGACTGATATTTGAGGAAAACTAAAATTCACTAGTGAAGACTTATTTGGCTCATGATTTCAGAGGTCACTTGGCTTCACTGCAACAGTGGAGAAGGGGGAGGGAAGGATGGAGAGGGGAGGAAAGAAGGCGGAGGAAAGGAGGCGGACGGGAAAAGAGGAGTGGGAGGCCTGAATAATGAAATGATTCTGGGTCAAAAAGATTTACCTCTGAAGGGTGGAGAGATCCTCCAGTATGAATAAAGTATTTGTTTGTTTGTTTGTTTGTTGTTTTGGTGTTTTTGAGACGGGTCTCCCTATAGGCCCAACTGTCCTGGAACTCGATTTGCAGGCCAGAATGGCATTGGACTTGTAGCAGTTCTCCTGCCTCAGCCTCCCAAGTGCTGGGAATTAAAGGGCATGGAGCCACCACTCCAGGCCTGGATAAAGTATTTGCGATGCAAGCATCAAGACCTTCATTTGGACCCCAGAAGCCATGTAAAGCCAAACATGGTAGTGTGTGTGTCTGTAATCCCAGTGCTTCTGAGATGTGATGAAAGGTAGAGAGGAGAATCCTCAGACTCTTACAGACCAGCTAGTCAGGTGCATACAGCAGCAAGCAAGAGACCTTGTCTTAGGGTGAAAGGCAAGGACTGACACTGAAGGTTGCCCTCTGAGTGCCACACACACTGTGCCTGCACTTACACATATGAACTTGCCACACAGAGATTTCAAAAAGAGAGAGCTACCCTTCAAAGCCATATGGACCCACACCTTCCAAACTAAGTCCTGCCTCCTAATAACCCATTCAGTATGAAGTTATCAAGGAACTCATCCATTGATGGAGTTAACATCTTTCTGATCTAATGACTTCTCATCCAGGCTGCTCTTGGAGGGGACCCAGGGTTCAGTTCCTGACACCCACATTGTGGCTAACACCATTTTAACTTAGTTCCAGGGGATCCAACACCCTCTTCTCCCTCTCAGGTATTGCATGACATGGGTGCACTTACACCCTATAGGGCAATAAACTCACACACATTAAAATAAATGTTTTTTTTAAAAAAATGCAAAAAGACTTTCCAGGTATAATGGCACACATCTTTAATCCCAGCACTCAGGAGGCAGAGGCAGGCAGATCTCTGTAGTTCAAGGCCAGCCTGGTCTATCGAGTGGTAGTTCCAGGACGGCTGGGGTACAGGGAGACTCTGTTTAAAAAAGCCAGACTTGACCTGAAAGATCTTTCTACTTCTACTTTATAGTGAACTCTTATTTGTGAACTCAAGAATGTCTTTTGGGGCGCCTGGAGAGACTGGTCAGCAGTTAAGCGCGCTGACTGCTTTTGCAGTTCCACGCCCAGCACCACATACAGTAAACACCCATCCATAACTCCACACCCTTCCTTTGATCTCTTTAGCCACTGCATGATACAGATGCAGATTACCCAATGCAAGGCAATACAAGTGCCCTTACCAACATGCAGACAATACATTCATACACATAAAAATATCTTTTCGGGGCTGGAGAAGAAGGATGGCTCAGTGGTTTAGACAACTGACTGCTCTGTAGGGACAGGGTTCAATTCCCAGAGCTCATGGGATGGTAACAAACGTTATAACCCCAGTTTCTAGGGAATCTGATGCCTTCTTCTGACTGCACAACCATTGACTGACATGTGGGCACTTACACACATGCAGCGCCAATACTCATACGTGTTTTAAAATAAAAAACTAAACAGGGGCTGGAGAATGGCCATAGCCTAGTGGTTAAGAGCGACCAAAGCTCTTGCAGGGAACCAGGTTTCGCATCCCCAGCACCCACATGGCGGCCATGAGAGCCGTCTCAATAACGTCACAATTCCAGGAGAACTCCAGTCCAGGGGAACCAGACACCTCTTCTATACCTCCGCGGCATGCAGAACACGGGTGCACAAAACTTTCATGCAGACAGTACCTTCATACCACATACAGAAATAAAAGAAAATTAATAAAAAAAATTTTTTTAACATAAAACTAAACAAAATACTTTAAAATCTTTCAACATACTGATGTGAAGCTTATGTGCTAGTCAATTTTCTGTACACATACAATCACGCAGGCAAAACCCACACACATAAAAATAAAAAAAAAAAAAAAAAAAAAAAAAAAAAGCTTTGTTTTGGCTAACAGTTTTGGAAGTCTCAAACCTTGAATGATTGATTGGGTCTGTGGTGAGGTAGGACATGACTAGAGCATGGTGGGGGGGACCGGTATTATTCATGGCTAGAAGCAAAAAAAACTATGGAAGAATTCTATGGATCTAGATTTGTTTAAAAAAAATAAAAGCTGGGGCTGGAGAAATGGCCTCGTAGCGGTTAGTAAGAGCGCCGACCGCTTTTACAGAGAACCCGGGGGTGTTCGATCCCCAGCACCAACATGGCGGCTGAGAGAACCGTCTGTAACTCAATTCCAGGAGAACTCCAGTTCTTGAACTCCAGTTCCAGGGGGAGCATCCGAGACCCTCTTCTGACCTCCGCGGCTATTGCACAACACGGGTCTGAAGACTTGCAGCAGCCCGTCCATCCTACACATACAGAAATTAAATAAAAGAAAAAAGAAACTAAAAAAAATATAATTTAAAATAAACAGCTTTGTCTCAGGATTCGGCGGCAAAGGGCAGGGGGATCTGTGAGATGGAAGCCAGCCTGGTAGGAAGTTCTAGGTCATCTGGGACTACACGGAGGCCCTGAGTCAAATAAAAAAAAAAAAAGGTGGGTTGGTGGGGTGGGGGGGGGGGTCTGTTCTCTCCTACCATGTGGGGTCTGAGGATCCAAACTCTCCCCAGTAACCTGTAGAACCTTCACTGGCTCCAAACTGCACCTAATTCATGAACATTTAGTGGACACTCAAGATCCAAACTACAATGGTGTTTGTCAGATACTTTCGTTTACAAATGACAAAAACTTAAAACTCCTTTAAACAAAAGATCAACACCAAGTTGCTGATGGGGATGGGGTAGGGTGGGAAGCTCATGCAAACTGCCAAGTCTGGGAGTCCCATGTTTGGACCCAGTCGGCTCTGTCTCCCTCCATCACTTGGCTGTTCTCCACTCTGTGATGAGTCACCAAGATGGACTCTGACTGCTCAGGTTTGCCTGGTTTAGAGAGTTAAGTTCAAAAGAACTGCTTTCCAGCCTGGGCCTGGTGGTGCAAGCTGCTTAAGAGGCTGTGGTGGTTTGAATGAGAATGTCCCCCACAGGCTTCAACGTATTCAACATTCAGTTGGTGGTGATGTTTTGGGAGATCTTAGAAGGGGTGGCCATGCTAGAGGAAGTATGTCATTGGGGATGGTCTTAGTGAGTTCAACACGCCTTGCAGGCTCCACTTGCTCTCTCTCTCTCTCTTTCGGCTTCTTGAGCTCATTGGAAGATGTGAACCTCGGCTTTCTGCTCCAGCCTGGACCACCATGCCTCCCCACCACGATATGGACTCTGATATCCTGGAACCATCAATCATAAGCTCAAATTAAACTCTCCTTTTATCAGTTCCCTTGGTCACGGTGGGTTGGTTTGTTTTTTGTTTTTTGTTTGTTTGTTTGTCATCATAGTTTTATCACGCAAACAGAAAGTGACTCATACATAGTTGTAACCCGAGAGGGGCTGTGATGGACCTGACCATGTGTATTTTTGGAGAAGTGTGGAAGACTTGGAACTTTGGGCTAGAAAAACTTTAACTGCTGTTTAAGCAGAGCTTAATGGGCCATTCTTGTAGAAACCTAGAAGAAAGCATTGCTGCTGAGAATCAACACGNAGCTGTCCTCCTGTCTCTGCTCCTCTCACCACTATGGTTACATACGTGTGCACGCAATGACACCTCTTTCATTTTCTTCTCCTCTCCTCTCTCTCGTTCTCTCTCTCTCTTCCCTCTCTCCCTCTCTCTTTTGGAGACCGGGTCTTCCTTTAGGCTCCAGTTGACTTGGAACTCACTTTTTAGACACGGCTGGCCTTGAACTCACAGAGATCTGCCTACCCCGCCTATTGCGAGCTGGCCTAAAGTATGTGCCACCACATCTTGGCTTTCTACTTTTTTTTGGTCTTTGGTCAGGTTTCTCCCTGTAGTCCCAGCTGTCCTGGAACTCAATCTCTGTAGACAGGCTGGCCTTAACTCACAAAAGATCACCTGCCTCTGCCTCCCACGGGCTAGAATTAAAGGGGTGCACCACCACACCTGACCTAAAACTAATTTAAAAGCAGAAAATGCCACCGGGGGGGGCGCCTGGCCTAAAAATTAATTTAGAAGCAGAAAGGCCGCTGGGCGTGGTTTGCGGCACGCCTTAATCCTACAACTTGGGAGGCAGAGGCAGGTGGATCTCTGTGAGTTCAAGGCCAGCTGGTTACAGAGTGCAGCTCCAGGCCATCTGGGTTATAGGGAGACCCTGTCTCAAAAAAACAAAAAACCAAATAAATAATTTTTTTGACTAGCATACCGGTAATGAGTTTCATCGTGGCATCGTCACATGTGCATGTCAATGAATATTTTTCATAAAATGGAAATGACAACTACTAATTTTAAAAGGAATAATGAGGGGCTGGAGAGATGGCTCAGCGGTTAAGAGCGCAGACGCTCTTGCAGATGACCCCGGTTCAATTCCCAGCTCCCAAATGGCAGCTAAAAACCGTCTTTTACTCCAGTTCCAGGGAATCCGACACCCTCTTCCTGACCTCTGTGGCATTGCACACAGGTGCACTGACTCACCTACATGCAGGACAGTACACTCACACACATATAAAAATACAATAATAAAAAGGAATAATGGAAATTGGGAAGGTATTCATTAGGCCAAAAACCCTCAAAGATATTCATAATCAGAAAAAAAAAGTACAGAAACTAACGTATACTGAGTTAAAAAAGCTTGATAAGGACAGGACAATACATACCTCAAAGTCAGAACAAACCCTTTCTTATTACTAAGGGTAAAAGAGTAACTTTACAGTGGAGTAACATAACAGACACCTCATATAGTGGTCAGCATTAACATTTTCCATAATTGGTTCATAATAGTACAAACTGAAGTCAAGTACCACCAGAAAGAAGGCAGAAAAACAGTATTTCTTCTGAGATGTTCCTGCCTGGCCCTAAATACACAAACTGAATTTGATCAGGAGGAAACTCTTTGTGGGAGAGTGTACAAAGTAACTAACTTGTAAAAAAATTATCAAGGCCATGGTAATCAAGGCAACCCGAAGGAATTGTCCAAATTGAAAGAAACTAAATATAAGAGTCAAATATTTTAGAAATGTGGTGGTTTGAATGAGAATGTCATCCGTCGGTCACGTATTCCAACATTCTTGTTCCATTGGTGGCACCGTTTTGGGAGGACTTAAAAGGTGTGTTTGAGGAAGCTCTCACTGAGGGCTGGCTTTGAGAATTAAAAAGCCTTGGGGCTGGAGCGATAGCCTAGATGTTAGAAGCACTGACTGCACTTTTGCGAGGACCCGGGTTCGGATCCCCAGCACCCAAGTAAAAAAAAAAAAAAAAAAAACTCCAATTCCAGGAGACTCCAGTCCCCAGGGGAATCTGAGACCCTCTTCTGACCTCCGCGGCAGTGCACGACATGGGGCCCCAGAAACCTACATTGCAGACAGTACATTCATTACATCACAAAAATAAATAAAAATTAAAAAAAAAAAGCTTTCTTGCTCACTGGGCCTGGGGTGCCACTTGGGAGGCAGAGGGAGGAGGATCTTTGTGCGGTCAAGGCCAGCCTGGTTTATCCAGCGTGAGTTCCAGGACAGCGGGGCTACAGGGAGACCCTTGTCTCGAAAAGCCAAAAATTAAAAAATAAAAAGCCTTGCCAATCTCAAGTCCTTCTCGCTTTCTGTTCCTGCTTGGGCACCTCCTGCCACCAGGCCTCCTGTCCATGATGGACTCTAATAGACTCTAATTTCACCTGGAAACCATCAACCTAAGCTCAAAGTAATAACCCCCCTCCCTTTTTTTTTTTTTACTTTTTGAGGCAAGGTTCCCAACTGCCACAGCTAGCCTGTAACTCACTCTATAGAACGGGCTGGCTTTGAACTCACAGAGATCTTCCTGCCTCTCCTCCCAAGGCTCATGGATTTTACAGTGTGTGTGGCTACCACGCCCAGCTTTAAGAGGGTTCTTAGCTGCCAGATTAAAGGTGTGAACCAACACGCCCAGCTTAAAGCTGGTTCTTAGCCCCCACTTTAGGGTGGCTGCTGTGGATCGAACCCAGTTTCCTCTGCAAGAGCCGTTCAGTGCTCTTAACCATGATAGCCATCTCTTCCAGTCGCCCCAAGCTAAAACTCTTTCTTTTATAAGTTCCCTTGGTCATTGGTGTTTCTAGTGCAGCAACAGAAAAGTAACAAACAGCAACTGTACCTGAAAAAGGATATTGTAACTAAAAATACTATACTAACTTCTGGGAAACAAAATTTTGCAGACAAGGAAAGTTATCATAGTGCAGCCATTACCTACTGTAAGGGAAATACTTTTAAATTATTTTTTTTTCCGTGAGTAGTAATTCTTCATCATGTTTTAGTCTGGCTCTCAGGATTCCAAGGGACACACATATATCCACTTCCTCCAGATGCTGTCAAATCTTCTGCCCTCTTTCCCTGTACCTGAAACCCTCCTTCAGCCCCAGTTGCCATCTTGCCCCTGCCCCGCTGCTGTGCTGCTTCTGTTCCACCATGTGCTGCAGGTGGCCTGCTCTGGCATTTCCAAATGGAAGTAAATCATGTTTGGGAATGACTTACTCCTTGGTGCCTTTTTATCTGGGGGGGTTCATGGCCTTTATAACCTAATATTCTGTGGTGTGACTTGGATCGCCATTTCACCACCACCTGCCTCAGGGTAGCCAGTAAAGCCTCCAGTCAGACTGGTTACTAGGCACAGGCTAGATGGCACCCACCATCAATTTGGGCAAAAAGGTAACTATATTATATCCTCCTCCTCCTATCCCTACTCTTATCCCAGTGTGACTGTTCAGTGAGAGGTCAGTGTCAGCCTGATCGACTACGGGACTTGATTGGGTCCTACTCCACGGTTCCTCTGGGGTCATTTCACCTCATCAGGTATTCAGCACATGGTGACTGAGCACAGAGATGATACATGTGACCTTCATGATAAGACCCCTTCAGTTGTCCAGGGCTGGTTGCTGGCCGGGCATCTGAGGTGAGGGCGATTTATCTCCCACCCCTACTTCTGTGTAACCTTGTGTATGTCCTTCCCCCTCTGCCTCAACATTTTCTCTCTGAATTCTAACCTACCGTTTTCGCCTCTGTCTTCCTTCCGTTCTCTTCCTTCGCCTTTTTTTTAGCCTCCCGTTTTTTTTTTCAGTTTTCCCCCATTTTTAACATCTCCTGAGAACCGGTGTTTGTATCAGGAGAGTTCCCAAATCCCCAAATCCCAAATCCCAAATCCTGCCTGGACTGCTGTCTTCCAGAATGCCGGAGATAGAATCCAGACCGTTATTCAGGTCCCCCCTGTAAATTCCTGGATGCAGATTTTGCAGGCCCGTGGACCCCATTTCAGAGCCTCCCCATGTTGGTTGCGTGGGCCTGTGGACTCTGCCCACATCCTGAAAATAGAGCGGATGCGTTCTAATCTTCAGAAGGTGCTTCCAAGGCTAAAAACTTTACTTCCTTCCTACAGATCTTTTCTCTCTCTCCTGGAAGGAAAGGAATGAAAAGGACTACTGACAGGAGGAAATTGACATGAACTGCGAATAGGCCTAAGTGAATTTCTGGGAAATGTAGTTCAAAATTTTTCCAGGCATGGGCCAAGCCAAAGCCTGGCGCCCCTGAATCCTCACTTTCATGGGGGGATCAATTCTTCTATGAATGGTTTAAACACACGCTGAGCTTTTCCACTTCTTTGTGGGGGAAATTGAGCAAAGAGAGAGACGGACAAGGAAAATACCCCTTTTTTCTTCTTCTACTTTTGATGGAAAGTCAAACCCCACATTGGGCACCAGTGTTGGTTGTTTATATATTGTTTGTTGGTCCTTTAGTCACGCGTGGCCGCAATCCACCTTAATGTTCTTCAATCCTAGAACTAGGCTGACAGCTTCACAAGGCTATACCCTTCAGGACTGGTCTCCTGCCTGCAGGCCAACGGTCCCTGGCTTAGCTCTGGCAAGGAGAGGGGAGGTACCGCAATGCAGTTACCTGATGAGAAAGAAATAAGGAAAACAGACTCAAAGGGAAAACTGTCTGGGAGATAGACTCAGTTTATTCATGCCAGCCCGCGTTTATCTATAACAGTTTACTGTCTCTGGGCACGGGAAGTGGGGTGCATGAGGAAGGGAAAGGATGCGCCCCTTGGCTCCTACCGGGGGGCTGCCGAGCTCCTGTTTGTGCAACCAGTAAACTAGAGGTGTTACATTCTGCTCAATACCTCACGGGAAGGGGCAATCCAGTTCTAGAACTTTGCAGAGACAGGTGCGCCGGAAAACACTTGAATCTCCCCAACCTCACGGACTAGCTATAGATAACTCACAGAGACAACTGAAGGCCCATAGAGATATCTGATAATTCTTGAAAGTTTCTCTGGGACGGGGTCTGCCATTCCTTGCCTTGAGCCAGACAAAATTTCATTCCTACACTACACTCAAATGCCAGCATGATAAGGAAACTTTATTAGCCACCTCAGCCCTGGCAGTGCAATTAATCAGAGCTGCATGATTTAAATAATATTTCTTTTTTTTTTTTTAATTAATTTTTATTGATTGCTTGGCATTTCATACATTTTTTCCAATCCAATTCAGGCATATTCCCTTTCCCTCTACAAACTACCCTCTACCCATCCCCGATCATGCATTTGCCATAACTGTCCTGCAATCTTTCTCTCTGTTTTGTTTTCATTTTTAGCTATAAGTGAATAATCCATGAGTACCCCAAACCTTCCTTCATGCAAAACCTATTGCAGGGGCTTGTTGTGCCCAAACACCTACAGCCCCACCATTCCAGTTGGGGGGTGACGGTTGTTTGTTCAATCAAGCTGATCACCATGAGTCGGTCACAGACTACATTGCTGTAGTAGTTTCACATTCAACCCAATCGCAGCCTTACATTCTACCACGCCCCCCTTCTTCCTCCAGGTTGTTCCCTAGGGCTTAGAAGAATACAGCCGGCTACCGGCACAGGTTGATGAGAGCTAAAACAGTCCACTCTCTCTGGAGTGTTGACTTGGACTCTGGTCAATTTGGCTTTTCCTTCATGGGCTGACAGCAGTTTGTCCCAGGAATAACCCTTTCGATCCTACTAATGACGAACAAGCAATTAGGGATATATAGGTATTTAAGCAGCACTAATAGTTATGGTAGGTTTACTTTGGCATAGACACTTGTTTGGATATGTTAATCTATGAATTACATTTTCCCCCCCTTTTAAATATGGACAGGGTCTTACTGTGGCCTTATAACATTAAACCTGTAGTCGGATGAGGATGTAAGGCTTGTGGCATCAGCTTTGGGTTATTCCTCAAAGGAGAAAGCCAATAGACAATTAGATTTGGGTTTATACAGGCACATGGCTGCCTCTGCTGCACAGTAGTTTCAGGCAGGTGATGGGTGTTTGTAGCTGGTTTTGACGGTGGAGTCTTGCTTTGCTCAGGGAGACCCATATTGGCCTTATTGGTTTAGTGGCCTTTGGTAACACTCTCTGGCATTCCCAGAGACCATCTGTACACTTGCACTGTGTGGTCTCAATACATCCCTCCCATGTTAACGTCAGGTTCTTCGGGCAGCAGGGTTCTTATGCCTCTCCTCCTATAGTTATCCCAATTTAGGGGAAAGGAGCCCTTACCTTTGGTGGGGCCTTGGATCCCCCTGGCCAACATCCACATGGTCTAGTTCATTTTTTTTAGAACAATCCATTGCTGATTGTCAGAGCTCCTGTATTAATATTAAGTTTGCTTCCCAAGTTAATCATATATAGTCACCTAAAAAAACATGGGTGAATTTTATGTTTGTCCTTTTACTTCTGAAATCTGTTCCTTGATTCCCCCCTATAGTCATGTATAATACAACTATATTCTGGATGGGACTCATACGCTAAAAAAAACGGGGGGGGGATTACAGAAAGGACTGAAACCTTTTCATCAAAAACCCCTGCAATTCAAATTTAAAACTAACTATGGGCAAAAGATTGGTTTGTTCCAACAGGACAAAAACGTCACCAACTTAACGGCTGAGAAAGGAGAGATACAGCTTTGCATTTGAGTAGTATGTACCAAAAAGTGGCATCGGAAAGGCTGACCCGTCTGAAAATTCAAAGGAAGGAAAAGCTTCAGATTTCTATAAACATTGAACCCTCTGTGGATCCTACATTTAACAACTGTTTATAATGCGTCCTAATGAAACTTACCTTCTAGGTGCCACACAAGGTTTGATATGAGAACTTCCTTGCTCTTCCACCATAGAACAAGGAGAACATTTATGCACAATTATGACGGTTCGCTCCCAACTGTATTAATGAGACACTATGTAGAGTTAATCCTCTATAAAACCCGGTCATATTGTAAAAACTGCTTTCTTTAATTGATTACTAGACATAGGAACTGTGAAGGGATAATTATCTTTGTTTCAGGAACCAAATATACATACTAAAGTCCTTGGCTTGCCCTCAGGCCAAAATTATATTTAATACAGGAGCTCTGATATTTCTTTTTTTTAAGATGCGTTCTTACGTCTGCCATGGGTGCTGTGGAATCAAACCCGGGTCCTCTGCAAGAGCAGTCAGTGCTCCCTAACTGCTGAGCCATCGCGCCAGCCTAAATGGAAGGTGTGGGAAAGGTGGTGGGGTCCAAGAGAGATGACGGGGCAGTACCCAAAAACCAGATGTGAATAAAAGCGTCTTGAATGAATCTGTAGAGATAATGGGGGGAGAGGTATTGTTTATGTGTCAACAGCATATATGAAGAGGTGATCGGTGGTATGAGAGGCATATGCCGGGGGCCGCTGCTCAGGACAAACCTTTAGTCAAACGGGGGGTCAGGGCCTAAAGACAATTTATTCTATTAGAACCTTTTTTATGAGTGTTTGCATGAGAGTACTGTTCACTTTTTTCTTTTATTTTTTCTTTGTCTTTTCGGAGACAGGACTCCCTTGTACCCCAGCTGTCCTGGAAACTCACTCCGTAAGAACTAGCTGGCCTTGAACCTCACAAAGATCCACCTGCCTCTGCTCAAGTGCTCGGATTATAAAGCATGATGCCACCACGCCTGGCAGTACTGTTCACTTTTCAAGAATTCTACTATATGTGGGGGCTGCGAGAGATGGCCTATCGGTTAAGAGCACCTGCTGCTCTTGCAGAGGACCCGGGTTTGATCCCCAGCACCCCACATGGGGGTTGTTTGAGAGCCGTCTGGAAACTCCAATTCCAGGAGAACTCCAAGCTCCCGGGGAATCCGGAGGACCCCTTCTGAACCTCGCGTGTAATGACACAACACGGGTGCACAATCACAGCCAAAAAAAAAAAAAAAAAAAAACACAAAAAAAAATAAATAAATCATAAAAAAAAAAAAGAATTCTATAAGTTAACTTATGGGCATATACAGATAAATTGTGTTCCACCTAGCACAGGCTTATATACACTTGTTACAGCCTCAGTGAACATGACACTATATAAATATTAAGTTGATCCATACATACCTAAAACGTTTTTATATATCCTATTATACTTTGCACATGTTATTTTATATTTTTAGGAAAAATTAGCTTTTCTTCCAGTACCACATGGACAGTCCTGAATGTAACCATATTGGTGAGCCCTAAGTATTTCTGTCTGCTGTTGGTATGTGACAATAACCCCCTCTCCTTTTTCCTTCTCAAAGCTATACTTTCAAAATCTGGGGTCAAGGGGCTGGGAGAGATGGCCTCGCACGCTAAGAGCGCTGACTGCTCTTACCAGAGGGACCTGGGTTTGATCCCCAGCACCCACGTGGTGGCTGGAAGAAGCATCTTTAACTCCAATTCAGGGGATATCTGACACCCTTTTGACCTCCAGGCTTCGCATGAACACGGTTGCACAATACCTACACGGCAGGAGCCGTACATCATACTCATTAAAAAATAAAAAAATTAAAACATCTGGGTCAATTGGACCATGCTTCATTTGAGATACGTCCTAGAAGGTATTGGTTTTAGCCTCCTTATTATCTTGAGGTTTGTTTCATGGACTAGTTAGAAATTCCTTTTGCCTTTCGTGTTTTTTTATGTTTATGAATGTTTACCGTCTTGCATGTATTTGGTCTCCGTGTTGCTGGCCATGCCGCGGAGGTTAGAAGAGGTGTTGGATACTTCCCCTGGGAACTGGAGTTCTCTGGGAATTGGAGTTATAGAACCGGGCTCTCATGCCGCCATGTGGGTGTGGGGATCTAACCTGGGTCCTCTGCAAGAGCGTTGGTGCTCTTAACCGCTAAGCTTATCTCTCCAGCCCACCTTTCATGGCTTTAATCATTGTACTTTGAGTACCTAAATGGCCTTTATTGACCTTAAAGAACAAATTGTAGGACTTATTGCATAGGTTTAATGTCAACTTGAACACCTGAGCTAAGAAACTTCAAGGTGGACTAGCGGTTAAGAGGGCCGACTGCTCTTGCAGAGGATGGGGTCTATCCCAGCCACCCACATGGCAGCTGAGGACCAGTCTCTTTAATTCCTCTCAGGGTTAATCCGCCCCACCCTCTTCTGTACTCAGTGGCATTGCACGACACAGGTGCACAAACCTACATGGCAGACAGAACCTTCATACACATTAAAAATAAATAAAAATTAAAACAAAAAGAACTGCCTGTCATTGTCTGGCCCGTGCCCATTGTGGGCAATGCTCATTCTTGGCGACCAATAGATATTTCTTATTGTCTACAAATAGGCTGAAATGAGCCAGCCGAACACAAGTCAGTAAATAGCATCCCTTCCTAGTCTGTGCTGCAGTTACTACCATCGGCTCTACCATTGAGCTTTTATTTTTATGTTATTATTTTAATGGTATGAGTGTACTGTCTGGCACATAGGTTGTGCACCCGTGTATGCAATGCCACGGAGGTCAGAAGAGGGCGTGTGTCGGATTCCCACTGGACCGCGTTAAAGACGGTTTCAGCCTCCATGTGGGTGCTGGAAAATCAAAACCTGGGTCCTCTGCAGAGCCAGTCGGTGCTCTTAACCACGAAGCCATCTCTCCAGCCCCAAGGTTTTTTTATTAGTAAGACTATTGACACACAAAGCAATTAAGAACTTATTAGGAGTGCTTAAGTCTGGGGGCCAGAGAGATGGCTCCAGTTGGTTAAAAGATGCAACTACTCTTGTAGAGGAACCTGTAAAGGACCTTCAATTCCCAGCCACCCACATGGTGGAAGGGAAACATCTTTACCTATGATGTGGTGCAGCCTTTAATCCTAGCTTGGGAGGCAGAGGCAGGCGGAATCTCTATGAGTTCAAGGCTTAGCCTGTCTACAGAGACATGAAGTTCCAAGAGCAAAAAAAAAAAAAAAGGAAACTGCATCAATAAAAAAAAAAACAAAAGAAGTTCAGGCATGCTTGGGCCTAGTGGCCCATACCTTAAGTAAAAAAAAAAAAAAAAAAAAACGAGTCTGCAGCCGGGCATTGGTGTTGCAGCCTTTAATCCTAGCAACTGGGAGGCCAGGGCAGGCAGATCTCTGTGAGTCAAGGCCAGCCCTGGTTACAGAGTGAGTTCACGACAAGCAGGAGTCTAGGAAGACCCTGTGTCGTCAAAAAAAGACCTAAAAACAAAAACGAGTGCTGAAGTCAAGTCAAAGCTTACATAGGTGTTATTGGCGACAGTAATTAAAATAACCCAAATTTATTCAAATGATCCTCTTGGGTTCAGCACCACACTTTAAAGCTCCAAATCTTGATTTGGGCAAAAAGGGATTGGGAAGGGACAATCTTTTGCCTTACCTCTAAAGTCAACTTAATCTAGGGTCCTGCATTGGCACCTTTGTACATGTCCTATGGCAGTGATCACAGTCATCCCGGGCCAGGGAGGTCTTGGAGATTCACTTAAAAGGATTTCCTGGGTGGATGAGAGGCGCTGGAGAGAGCCTAGCGGTTTTTAAGGCACCAACTGCTCTGCAGAAAAGACCCGGGTTTCATCCCCAGCACCCAACATGTTGGCTAAGAACCGTCCTTAAACCTCCAAACTTCCAGGGAGAAGAAAACTCCATCCAGGGGAATTCCAACACACCCTCCTCTGAACTCCGAGGCATTAATGTTTGTGACACAGGGTGCACAAAAAACCTACATGAGACAAGTAACATTATACACAATGCAAAGGATTAAAAAAAATTAAAAAATAAAAAAAAAGGATTTCCTTACTTCACAGTTCCAGAGGTTCAAGAGGAAAAAAGTCCATAAAAGGGAGAAACTCCTCAAGCTCTTCAAAGGCGAAGCTACTTGGTCAAGCAAGGCCTAACTTTATCCTCACATAGATGAAACTGATGAAGAGAGCCAGGAGCAAGGCCCGAATAAGTGAACCCAGGGACCAGCCAGAACCTCAACTGACCTTAACACAAAAACATTAATTTTATTTATCTGAAGCTAACATGTGTTGGTTTTTATAAACACTCTTCCCAACGGAAAACTATTAATCTTCTAAAGAAGAGGAAAATAACAATACCACACTTATTTACCAGAAGAGATAGGTGGAGAACTACTGTGGCCAATGGTTAGAGAAACCTTGCTTGTTATCATATGTGAAGAAAAACTAGGCACTCGAGATAGGTGACAGAAAATCTTAATGTGCCATGCCAAAAAATACCCCCTTTTATATTCTCATGGTTATGCCTTGGATTCTGGAGCCCTGTGTATAAAGCTGGCCTTCTTTCTGGAGCTCTGTGTACTAAAGCTTTTTCCAATCTTTTCCTTCAAAACCTGGTACAGGTCCTCCTCTTCCTCCTGCAGACCCTAAGTAGGGAACCCTCCGCGATTTGCTAATGCACCAGAAAAAAGCCCCCCCCTTGATGTACTGTGAAGTTCCTGCACTGGTATACATATTAAAGTTGGGGATAGCTTTAGTGTCAACTTGACAACCACCATGGGTTGAGGGAACTCAATTGGGGGAATTTGCCTCCATTGGATGGCCTGTGGACACATCTGTGGTCTGTTATGTCCTTGAATGTTGAGCAGTGACAGTATAGAAGGCAGGCTATGGGCATCCGAGCCAGAGAGCAAGCCAGAGGCAAGCCAGCAGTGGGGAGAGCAAAGATCCATTGAGAGACAGCAAGCCAGTGAAACAGCATTCCTCCATGGCCTGTCTTCAATCTCCTGCCTCCAGGTTCCTTGAGCTCCTGCCTTCAGGTTCCTGCTCTGCTTAAATTCCTGCCTTGATTTCCTGACCTGCTTCCCTCAATGATGGTCTCTGAAATAAACCCTTTCCTCCCCAAGTTGGTGCTTTGCTGGTCAGAGTTGTTTTGTCACAGCAATGTGGAAGACAAACTACGACAGAAATTTGTACCAGACAAGTGGGGTATTTTTGCTTGTGACAGACCTGACCTTTGGTGTTTTGGGGAAAGATCGTGGAAGCATTTGGAACTGGCGCTGAGGAAGATCATTTGAATGCCTAAATGTCGTTGCTGTGGAGCTGGAGCAGTTTTGCTGAAGGAAATGTAGAAGATGGAGGCCTGACCTGTGAAGTTTCAAAGGGAAGCAAAGATCATCAGAAATGTTTAATCTGTGGATTCTGATCAGCTAGGGCTGAAGAATCAACTGTAAAAGTAACAAGAGACCAGAACCCTGAAGTAAAATCTTTTTTGTGCGGGGACAATTATGCTGGGTTTCAGCTGGGGCTGAAGAATCGCTGTAAGTAACAAGGAGACTAGCATCACTGTGGTGAAACTTTCTGGGAAGAAAAAATTTTCTTTCTTCAGGGGTCAGCACCAGAATAATATGTTCCAAGAAGGGGGCCCCGAAGCCTCCATCTCAACCAAGAAGCAGGACTTGGTAGTTGTGTAAGAGTCTCCTAATGGTTCCGGTGTTGAAATTTTGAGGGGGTCACAAGCAGCTGAGGCCTGGCACTGAGAGGTCAGGAAAAGACCATTGGTGGAAGTGCACCTCGGCTGCAGTGAAGACCCCAGGATTGCAGGGGTCATGGGAGAGAGAAGCTTAGGCTGTGCACCAGGAGAGGTCAGAGAAGACCATTGGCGAGGGTGCTGCCTCAGTTTCAGGGCGACCCCAACATTTGAAGAGATGCTGGGACCTTGGGATTACCACCAAGAGCAGCAGCAGTTTTGGAATGGAGTTGGCCTGGGCCTGTGAGATGAGCTATGTGTGCCAACGGATGGCAGAGTCAGAAGGGGGGAGCTGACTTAAAACCCTTTGGAGCCCAGAAGATCATGAGTGTATCCCAAGGTGCTCACATCCAGCTTGAGCTACTTTGCTGGACTTAGGTTTTGTTTTGAGATTGCTGATTCTTCCCTTTTGAATTAGACAAAGTACTTGTTTTATATTTTACAGCAGCCCACAGTTAAGAGAACTTTTAACGGACTGTTTTAACTTTTAAGTGTTTGGACATTTTAAAGGACTGTGGGGCATTTAAAGTTGTACTGTCCTATGTTCTCGTGTGATTTTATGTTAACATTCATATTTTGGGGATAAGAACTGGGAAGGTGTGTGGTTTTTTAAGGTTTTATAGTGATGTGTTTTGTTTGTCAAATTGACAAGGGGGCGGTCACTTGGTGTGCTGAATAGCTTTAGTGGTCAACTTGACACACCTGGGTTGAGGGAAGCCTCAATTGGGGGAATTTGCTCCAGCATTGGATGGCCTTGTGGCCACATCTTGGTGTGTACTGTCTTGATGTGAGCAGTGACAGTATAAGAAGGCAAGGTGGGCATGAGCCAGGAGAGGCCAATGCCAGGAGCAAGCCAGTGGAAAGCAAGCCAGTGAGAACAGGCAATCTCCTCCTGGCTGTGTTCAGCTACCTGCTCCAGGTTCACTGCCCTGAGTTCCTTCTGGTCCCTAATGAATGAACTGTTGACCCAGAGAGAAATGTAAGCTGAATAAGCCTTTCCTCCCCAAAATGGTGTTGGTCAGAGTGTTTTTTGTCACACAATGGGGAAGACAAAACTACGGACATCCAGCTTTTTTTTCAGTTGCAGAGAAAAATGTCCACTAAGTACTGGCTACTATCAATCTGGACAAAAACCACTGGGCACAAGCAGCCAGGGGCAGCCAAAAATAGGAAACCAGATTTCTAACCTCAGTCCACAGGTCCCCTGAGACTTCACCCCTACCCCCAGCTCCTATGCAGATACAGAAGAGAGGGAAGACAGCCTCCCATCTTATTCATAATCAAAAGGCTGGAAAATGTTAAGTCTAGCTTCCAGAATTTCCAAGGGACACACCACAGCTTATCCACTTCCCTCCAGAGGTCTGTCAATCTTTCCCTGTACCTGAGGTTCCACCCCATGGATATAAATGTGTGGGCCTCAGTCACCTTCTTGCCCCTGCCCTGCTCCTGCTCCTGTTCCAACACGAGCCTAAAAGTGGCCCACTCTGGCAGCTCCAAATGGAAGTAAATCATGTTCCGGAGTGACTTAAGGCTTACATGTGCCTCTTTTTTTTTTTTTTTTTTTGCTTTTTGGTCTTTTTTTGAGACAGGGTCTCCCTGAGCTCCGGCTTTGTCCTCTGGGAACTCCTTTGAGACCAAGGCTGGTGGTCTTTGAACTCACAAAGATCCGCCGTGCCTCTGCCTCCCAAAAACGTTGCTATAGATCATTAAAGGCGTGGAGCCACCACGCCCGGCTTTTTGGTCTTTTTTTTTTTTTTTTTTTAATTTTTTTTTAAAAAATTTTTATTAATTTTTTTTTATTTATTTCCGTATGTGTATGAATGTTTACTGTCTGCATTGCAGTTTTTTGCAAACCTATACAATTGTAGTTCTGTGCAATGCCGCGGAGGTCAGAAGGATGGGGCTCGGATTCCCCTGGAACTGGAGTTCTCCTGGAATTGGAGTTTCAGACGGTTCTCGGCCGCCATGTGGACGCTGGGGATCGAACCCGGGTCCTCTGTAAGAGCGGTCGGCGCTCTTAACCGCTAGGCCATATCTCCAGCCCCCTTTTTTGGTCTTTTTGAGACAGGGTCTCCCTGTAGCCCCAGCTGTCCTGGAACTCACTCTGTAGACCAGGCTGGCCTTGAACTCACAAAGATCTGCCTGCCTCTGCCTCCCTAGTGCTAGGATTAAAGGCGTGAGCCACCATGCTCGACTCATGTGCCTTTTTTTTTAAGCCAATGTTTTATTGAAGCTCTGTGCATTTCATACAATCATGTGCCTTTTTATCTGGGGGTTCACACCTTTATAACCTAATACATAAGACTTTACTAAACTGATAAAGTTGTACTAAGTCTGTTTCCACAGTGGGGTGATAAAATTTGGCTAGGTGTGGGGTGGGGAGAGTAAAAGAAAGCTGAGCTCAAAGTGGCCTCTGTTTGTAGCCAACAGCGGCTTAGCTCTTTTAGTCCACCTTTCACTGATGTGACTGATATTTGAGGAAAACTAAAATTCACTAGTGAAGACTTATTTGGCTCATGATTTCAGAGGTCACTTGGCTTCACTGCAACAGGGAGAAGGGGGAGGGGAAGGAGGAGAGGGGGGAAAAGAAGGAGGAGGAAGGAGGGGAAGGGAAAGAGGAGTGGGAGCTCTGAATCATGAGAATGATTCTGGGTCAAAAGATACCCTGAAGGGTTGGAGAGACTCCTCAGTGAATAAAGTATT
This sequence comes from Rhizomys pruinosus, assembly GCA_009823505.1. Lineage (NCBI taxonomy): Eukaryota > Metazoa > Chordata > Mammalia > Rodentia > Spalacidae > Rhizomys > Rhizomys pruinosus. The sequence continues at coordinate 3,642,597 of VZQC01014834.1, forward strand.
TTGTTTGTTTGTTTGTTGTTTGTTTTGGTGTTTTTGAGACCGGGTCTCCCTATAGCCCCAACTGTCCTGGAACTCGCTATTTATACCAGGCTGGCCTTGAGCTCACTGAGATCCACCACCTCCCAAGTGCTGGGATTAAAGGCATGAGCCACCACTCCAGGCCTGGATAAAGTATTTGCGATGCAAGCATCAAGACCTTCATTTGGATCCCCAGAAGCCATGTAAAGCCAAACATGGTAGTGTGTGTCTGTAATCCCAGTGCTTCTGAGATGTGATGAAAGGTAGAGAGGAGAATCCTCAGACTCTTACAGACCAGCTAGTCAGGTGCATACAGCAGCAAGCAAGAGACCTTGTCTTAGGGTGAAAGGCAAGGACTGACACTGAAGGTTGCCCTCTGAGTGCCACACACACTGTGCCTGCACTTACACATATGAACTTGCCACACAGAGATTTCAAAAAGAGAGAGCTACCCTTCAAAGCCTTCCAAAAGTGTGGAGCTACCCTCCACACCTTCCAAACTAAGTCCTGCCTCCTAATAACCCATTCAGTATGAAGTTATCAAGGAACTCATCCATTGATGGAGTTAACATCTTTCTGATCTAATGACTTCTCATCCAGGCTGCTCTTGGAGGGGACCCAGGTTCAATTCCCAGCACCCACATTGTGGCTAACAACCATTTTTAACTCTAGTTCCAGGGGATCCAACACCCTCTTCTGACCTCCTCAGGTATTGCATGACATGGGTGCACTTACACCCATATAGGCAATAAACTCACACACATAAAATAAAAATAAATGTTTTTTTAAAAATGCAAGACTTTCCAGGTATAATGGCACACATCTTTAATCCCAGCACTCAGGAGGCAGAGGCAGGCAGATCTCTGAGTTCAAGGCCAGCCTGGTCTATAGAGTGAGTTCCAGACCTGCTGGGGCTACAGGGAGACTCTGTCTAAAAAAAAGCAAGACTTGAACTGAAGATCTCTACTTACTACTTATAGTGAATCTTATTTGTGAAAGAATGTCTTTTGGGGCTGAAGAGATGGTTCAGCAGTTAAGAGCACTGACTGCTCTTGCAGTTCAAGTCCCAGCACCCACATTACAGCTAACAACCATCCATAACTCCACACCTTCCTCTGATCTCTTTAGGCACTGCATGATACAGATGCAGTTACACACATGCAGGCAATACAGATGCACTTACACACATGCAGACAATACATTCATACACATAAAAATCTTTCGGGGCTGGAGAGATGGCTCAGTGGTTAAGATAACTAGCTGCTCTTGTAGAGGACCAGGGTTCAATTCCCAGCAGCTACATGGAGGTTAACAACTGTCTATAACTCCAGTTCTAGGGAATCTGATGCCTTCTTCTGACTGCACAACCATTGCATGACATGGGTGCACTTACACACATGCAGGCAATACTCATACGTTTAAAATAAAAATAAACAGGGGCTGGA
>VZQC01014834.1:3645818-3724905 GCA_009823505.1 Rhizomys pruinosus
TTTTTTTGTCTTTTCGAGACAGGGTCTCCCTGTAGTCCCAGCTGTCCTGGAACTCACTCTGTAGACCAGGCTGGCCTTGAACTCACAGAGATCCACCTGCCTCTGCCTCCCAAGTGCTAGGATTAAAGGTGTGCGCCACCACACCCGGCTCCAAGTTCACCTTTTACCCATGCAGTGCTACCTAAAGTTTTCAGTTCCACTCTGAAAGACAGAATACTAGATTGGGTGGGTCTACTGAACTAAGGCGGCATTTGTGTTTTCATGTTAAGCTTGCTTGGCCAGAACATGCCATGCTAAAAATACACTCCACTACTCATGTAGGATGTAAACACATCCCTCGCTGGGGATCTGTGTTTCAGGTCCAGTTCTCTTTCGCGATTTTCTCATCAGAAAGGCATGTACTGGCAGTGCTTGCTCCTGGCAGCATGGATGACAACCAGGTGTTTCACAAGCTGACTTCCAGCTGACAGGGAAGATGCTACCTTGTTTCCCATCAGGACCTGTTACATCCACCTGTTGCTTCCAGATATTCCAGGAACATCTGTTTAGAGTCTAGTCTACTCTGTAATCCTGTTAGGAATGTCACCGTACTGTGTGCAGTGTGTGTTATCAAATCCTTCCCCAAATTATGACCTCATTAGGACGAAGGAAGAGGAACGGAAAAATCATTGCTATGTAGCTTATTTATGAACTTTCCAGACCTCAGTTTCTCTTCCCTGATCCATCTCCTTCATCTTTGGGCTTCAAAATATCTAGATCCTTTAGTTTTACTTAGTGTTTATCATTTCTGATCACTCTGAACCAATTTCTAGATCTCTTACTATTTTTGGATGCTCTATGCTATTTATATTCCTGTGCAAAAAAATACTATTTTCTTTGTGTATTTATTTTATGCATATGAGTATAGTGCCTGCATGTATGTAAGTGTACCTATGTCAAGCAATGGCCTCAGAGGTCAGAAGAGGGCGTCAGATTCCCCTGGAACTGAAGTTATGGACAGGTATTAGCAGCCATGTGGGTGCTGGGAATTGAACCCAGGTCCTCTGCAAGAGCAGACAGTGCTCTTAACCACTGAGCCAGTAATACCGTAACAATACCTAATTTCAATGACCAATCAATATAGGCTCATAAAAGGCCTTGGGCTTTTCAAGAATTAATGCCAGGGGTGAGAAGTTGGTTTGTACCAGGATGTGTAAGTTGGGAGGCAAAAATTATATAGTTTTTTAAAAAATTTATTTATTTATTTTTGTATGTGTATGAATGTACTGTCTGCATGCAGGTTTTTTTTTTATTTATTTCGGAATGTGTATGAATGTACTGTCTGCATGCAGGTGTGTGCACCCCTGTTGTGCAATGCTGTGGAGGTCAGAAGAGGGTGTCGGATTCCCCTGGAACTGGAGTTCTCCTGGAATTGGAGTTTCAGACAGTTCTCGGCCGCCATGTGGGTGTTGGGGATCGAACCCGGGTCCTCTGTAAGAGAGGTCGGCGCTCTTAACCGCTAGGCCATCTCTCCAGCCCCTTGCATGCAGGTTTGTACACCCGTGTCATGCAATGCCGCGGAGGTCAGAAGAGGGTGTCGGATTCCCCTGGAACTGGAGTTAAAGACAGTTCTCAGCCACCATGTGGGTGCTGGGGATCGAACCTGGGTCCTCTGCAAGAGCAATTGCTGCTCTTAACCACTAGGCCATCTCTCCAGCCCCTTGCATGTAGGTTTGTGCACCCGTGTCGTGCAATGCCGCGGAGGTCAGAAGAGGGCGTCGGATTCCCCTGGAACTGGAGTTAAAGACAGTTCTCAGCCACCATGTGGGTGCTGGGGATCGAACCTGGGTCCTCTGCAAGAGCAATTGCTGCTCTTAACCACTAGGCCATCTCTCCGGGCGCAGAGTTGGGGTTTTTTTTGTTTTGTTTTGTTTTGTTTTTGTGTGTGTGTGTGTCTTTTTGGGACAAGGTCTCCTTTTAGTGCCAGCTGTCCTGCAACTTGCTCTGTAGACCAGGCTGGCCTTGAACTCACAGAGATCCGCCTGCCTCCGCCTCCCGAGTGCTGGAATTAAAGGTGTGCTCCACCACAGCCACACACTTAGCAGTACAACTGGACCAGGAGAGAGAGACAGGGAGGCAGAGTTGGTGAATCATGTAGTGGAAAAATGCAAAATAATTCAGCTGTGCCTCCAGCAGTGGTCAGGAGAGAGAAAGACCCCAGGGGACAGAGTTCAGAATGCAATCCAGCAGTCCAATTAGAGGAAATTAGTTGTATTTGTTTCTGTTTCCATGACAACCAAAGTACCTTAGAAACAGGAAATAGGCCAGGTGGGGAAATAAAGAAAAATACAAATCCTCAAATTACAACATCTTTAAGAAAGAGAGTTGTAGAGTTTCTTAGTTAACTGTTACCCAGCCATTGATGGCATGCATACCTGTAATTCCAGAGGTGGCAGGCTTGAGGTTAAGAGTTTAAGGTCATCCTCAGCTACAAAGGAAATCTGAGGCCAGGTTGAGCTTATATGAGACCTGTCTCAGGAACAGAAATAAATTGGACCAGCAAGGTGGCTCAGAGTGTATAGGCGTTTGCTGCCAAGCCTGAAAATCTGAGTTTGATCCCCAGGACCCACACTGTGGAAGGAGAGAAATAGGTCAGAGAAAAATGCCTCTGACCTCCACGTGCAGCCTGGGGCATGTGTGTTACCACACCCAGCTTTGCAAAACACTTTTTTTTTTTTTTTAGTTATTTTGCTAGTCACCTTTAATCCCAGCACTCAGGAGAGACAGGCAGATCACTGTGAGATTGAGGCCAGCTTGGGATGGTCTACATTGCAAGTTCCAAGCCAGCTAGGGCTACTTAGTGAAAACCTGTCTAAAAAAAAAAAAAAAAAAAAAGAAAGAAAGAAAGGAAAGAAAGAAAAACCCAAACAAAAAGGTTTTTTTTTTGGTCTTTTCGAGACAGGGACTCCCTGTAGCCCCAGCTGTCCTGGAGCTCGCTCTGTAGACCAGGCTGGCCTTGAACTCACAAAGATCCGCCTGCCTCTGTCTCCCAAGTGCTAGGATTAAAGGCATGCGCCACCACGCCCGGCATCTTATTTTTAATTATATGTCTGTGTGTGGTATGTGCACATGAGTACAGCTTTCTTCAGAGTCCAGAGCCGTCACCCCTGGAGCTGATGCTACAGGGGTTATGAACCATCCAATATGGGCTGGGACCTGAACTTGCATCCTCTGCAAGAACAGAACATGCTCTTAATCACTGAGCCATCATCCCCGCCTCTACAACACACCCATTTTGTCTGATGAGATCAAGAACTATCTCTGAAGATAGGAGACTGTATGATTTCATTTCTAGAAATTAGATAATAGTCAAAACAGAGAAATACACCATGCTTTTGCCTTTCTTTTCTCCCTCCCTCCCTCCCTCCCTCCTTTCTTTCTTTCTTTCTTTCTTTCTTTCTTTCTTTCTTTCTTTTTCTTTCTTTTTTCCTTTCTTTCTTAGAAGAGGTCTCACTATGTAGCCCAGGCTGCCCTTGAAATCACAGAGGCTCTGTCTGCCTCTGCCTCCCAAGTGCTGTGATTAAAGGTGTACTCATCAAGATCAGCTTTATTTCCTTCTTGTTTGGATTTACTTCCATATTTTCTTTTTGAGACAGGATCTCCCTGTAGCCCCCTAGCTGGCCTGGAACTCACTCTGTAGACCAGGCTGGCCTTGAACTCACAGAGATCCACCTGCCTCTGCTTCCCAAGTGCTACAATTAAAGGCGTGCACCACCTTGCCCGGCTGGATTTACTTCCACTTTCCCAAATCTACCTAGACCAGAGAAAAGCACATCATAGCTATGTCACTGCTGATATGTTAATACCAATGTGCTCTTATCAATTCAGAATTAAACTGCAGCCTCCTAACAGAGGGTTATGCATTTTTACCTGGCCTTTACCCTTGTGGTGACCATCCATCCCTCATGGCCCACAGAGCAAAGGCCCACACTATTGTTCTGTTTTGTTTGAGATGGGGTCTCCCTGTGTTTCATAGACTAGTTTCAGTTTCATAGGCTCAAGTGTTCTTCCCAGCGTCCTCAGTAGCTCGGACTACAGGTTTGCACCATTGCACCTGAAGGAAATCGTATTGTTTACGTGCATTCAGTATCCTCCTCAGTATTTATTTATTCATCTATCTATCTATCTATCTATCTATCTATCTATCTATCTATCATCATCTAGCTATTAGGAGTTTTGTGTGATGGGGCTGTGGTGGAGGTAATGAGACAGGGTTTTCTATATCCTAGATTCTGATCCTCACTGGGCGTGGTGGCACACGCCTTTAGTCCCAGCACTCGGGAGGCAGAGGCAGGCAGATCTCTGTGAGTTCAAGGCCAGCCTGGTCTACAGAGCGAGCTCCAGGCCAGCTGAGACTAAAGGGAGACCCTGTCTCAAAAAGACAAAAAAAAAAATTCTGATCCACTTGCCTCTACCTCCCAGTTGGTAGGATGACAGGCTTGAGGCACCAGGCCTGGCTTATCTGGTGCTAGGGATCAAACTCCGGGCCTCCTGTATTCTAGGCAAGCATTCTACCACCTGAGCCCCAATCCCAACCCTCCTCAGTCTCTCTTTCTGTTCCCACCCTTCTCTGCCATCTTCGTGCCTTCAAAGGCTCAGTTCAGAACCGCCAATGTGCATAAAGCCTTGTGTATAGTAGCTGGCACACCTGTTTCCTATGAGGAAGGAGGTTCCATGACAACAGCTCGCCTGTATGATGGATTTTTTTTTTTTGAGACAGGGTCACCCTGTAGCCCCAGCTGTCCTGGAACTCACTATGTAGGCCAGGCTGGCCTTGAACTCCCAGACATCTGCCTGCCTCTGCCTCCCAAGTGCTGGGATCAAAGGCATGTGCCACCATGCCTGGCTGTATGATGGATTTTTAAATCTAACATTCTTCTGTCCATTTCTTCTCATCCATTTAAGGATTCATTCATACATTCCAAATGTATTTATCAAAGGGAAAGATTTATATAACCTGAAGAGAAACTAGAGTATAAACCATGTCTTTATTGATGGATCATTTTATGCCAGACAAATGTGACTAAGCCATTTTCCTGCTATAACAGTAATAACATGTAGGACTAAGAAGAATGCTCTGGAAAAAAATAAAAAGATGGCTCTGTTGATGAAGTGATTGCTTTATATGAATGAGGACCTGAATTTGAGTCCTACAACCCACATAAAAAGCTGGGCATTGTGAATGCCCTTGTAATCCCTAGGACCCACTGGCCAGATGGCATGGCCTAATCAAGAGCCCCAGGTTCTAGTGAGAAACCCGGTATCATAAACCAAGGTGTAGAGCATCCGGATGGCTCAGTGAGTAAAGGCACGCTAGCCAGGCGTGGTGATGCACACCTTTAATTTCAGTACTTGGGATGCATGGGCCAGCCTGATCTATAGAGAGAGTTCCAGGACAGCTGGGGTTCCAGGGAGACCCTGTCTCAAAAAGACCAAAAACAAAACAAAACAACCCATTTCCTGCACAAGCCTGATGACCTAAGTTCCAGCCCCAGACCCCACAATGGAAGGAGAAAAATCAGCTCCCCAAAGTTCACCTATGACTGCTGTGAGCTGGGACTCCTCTACCCTGCCACCTATATTACACAAACACACACACACACACACACACACACACACAACACACCTTATTAATAATAAAAAAATTACCAAACATAAAACAGGGCCCCAAGAGATGACTCAATGGTTAAAAGGAAGTGTAGCTCTTACAGAGGGCCCAGGTTTGGTTCCCAGCATCCACATTGGGAGCCTCTCAACCACCTTTAACTCCAGCTTCAGAGGATCCAATGCCTTTTTCTGGCCTCTGCACTGATGTTCACATACTCCATCTCACACACACAGACACACATATACATGGACACAAATAATTTAAAATAAAATGAATCTTTTTGGTGAAGAACAAAATTTACTAATTAAAAAATAATTAAGAATATATGTATTTTTGCTGTATCTAGAGTTAAACTTTAATTCTGCTTTTTATCCCACCCCCCCCCCCCGCACTTATTGACTAATTCTCGAGTTTGAGGTCTTGGTCTCCTAGCTATGTATAGTCTCATACAGAATACCTAATCTTTTTTTTTTTTTTTTGGTCTTTTTGAGACAGGGTCTCCCTGTAGCCCCAGCTGTCCTGGAACTCACTCTGTAGACCAGGCCTTGGCCTTTGAACTCGCAAAGAATCCGCCTGCCTCTGCCTCCCAAGTGCTAGGATTAAAAGGCTGCGCACACACGCCCGGCCCACCTTTTTAATCATTTTTATACCCCTCCCCAGTGCACTCTCCATAGCCCCTGGAATGAAATAAAAAATAAAATAATCTAAAAAAAAAAGAGGTGTATGGCTCCTGAGGACCATCAGAGGTTGCTACGGCCTCCACACACACATCTGCAAATATGCAGCCATACATACACACAAATAAAAAAAAAAAAAAAAAAAAAAAAAAAAAAAAAAAAAAAAAATTAAAAAAAATTTTTATGTGTAATGAATGTACTGTCTGCATGTAGGTCGGTGCATCCGTGTTGTGCAATGCCGAGGAGGTCAGAAGAGGGCGTCAGATTCCCCTGGAACTGGAGTTAAAGACGGTTCTTAGCCATGTGGGTGCTAAACCCGAGTCCCCTGCAAGAGCAGCCGGCGCTGTTAACCACTGAGCCATCTCTCCAGCCCAGAAAATAAAATATTTTAAAAATAGGACTGACAAAATAGCTCAGTGGGTAAAGACACTTGCTGCCAAGACTTATGTCCAGAATTCGATCCTCGTAACCCACTGGATGGAGAGTCGAGTCCCACAAACCATCCTCTGACCTCCACGTGTGTGTTGTAGCATGTGAACACTCACATACACTACTCCTGGGGAAATGGGAACAAATGTCCACTCACCCCAGATAAGGACAGCCACAGGAGGGAAACCATCTAAGTCCAACAGGATGAATTAATGACATATTGGGGTTACTTACAGGAATATGGGTGAGAGCGTGTGTGTGTGTGTGTGTGTGTGTGTGTGTGTGTGTGTGTTTGTGTGTATAGCAATTTCCTTCAAGACAGAGCATCCTATCTTGGAGCAAAGCTCTTTAAGACCCAGCAAGAGCCATGTTATTGCAGCTCTCTTCACAATAGCAAAGAGCTGGAACCAACCCAAGTGTCCCTCAACTGACGAGTGGATAGAGAAAATGTGGTACATCTACACAATGGAGTTCTATGCAGCAGTAAAGAAAGACAATATCATGAATTTTGCAGGTAAATGGTGGAACTAGGAGATATTATGTTAAGTGAGTAACACAGTCCCAGAAAAACAAACGATGAATGGTATCCTCATCTGTGGATGCTAGCACAAATTACCTAGTTTTGTATTTCTTGTGTCAGGGCTTCTTGAGCTTTTGTCCAAGAATTTGGGAGTGATGCATATTGGAAGGAATAACAACAACAACAACAACCAACAACAACAAAACACAAACAGAAAAGACTATGTCAAAGAACTGACTGAAATGGTGAACTTTGCTTCCCAAACAGTAACTTCTGCATCGAGAATTTTGAAGAGAGAATGAGAAAAAGATGAAAAACATGTTTGGCAGAATGCATGAACTCTGTAGGTGTGGTAGGGGGTAGGGAGGGGGATAACGGGTCTAGATTTGATTTGTAATGTAATCTTATATAAAATGCACAGAGCTTCAATAAAACATAGGTGAAAAAAAAAAAAAAAGACCAGTATGTTCTAGGCCGGGCATGGTGGCACATGCCTTTAATCCCAGCACTCAGAAGACAGAGGCAAGAGGATCTCTGTGAGTTCAAAGCCAGCCTGGTCTACATATCGAGCTCTAGGCCAGCTGGGACTAAAAGGGAAACCCTGTCTCAAAAATACCAAAACAACAACAACCCCCCACACACACACACACACATACAAATACCCAATATGTTCTAAAGGAAGGTGAAACATTCCATTCCTTCAAGACAGTTGCACACCCAGACCCCAGCCAGCATGGGTGACAGCTCAGGAAAGCAGGAAACCAATGGCTTAGGTTCCCTCCAGGCAGCGCGGCTGGTGCAGAGGACCTTTCTGCAGGCCTTGCTGCTTATGCAGGCTTTAGACTTGGGGAGGGACCTAGTGCATCTGGTTAGTTTCAGGAAATTCCTGAAGCTTTTGAGTTGTTTATTTGCTGAGTCAGAACCAACTTTCCATCAGGGTGGAATATTTCACCTTCCTTTAGAACATACTCAGTCTTTTTTGTGTCGGTGGGTTTTGTTTGTTTGTTTTTTGGTATTTTTGACACAGGGTCTCCCTTTTAGTCCCAATTAGCCTGGAGCTCGGTATGTAGACCAGGCTGGCTTTGAACCCACAGAGATCCTCCTGCCTCTGCCACTCGAGTGCTGGGATTGAAGGCATGCACCACCACACCTGGCCTAGAACATATTAGGTTTTAAAGAGCTTTGCTCCAAGATAGGATGCTCTGTCTTGAAGGAAATTGCTACACACACACACACACACACACACACACACACACACACACACACAGAGTGTAAAATAAATACACTAAAATTAAAATAAAAACATAACAGCAATTAAAAAGGAATAATAGGTCTTCTATCCTTTTTTGTGTGTGTGTGTGTGTGTGTGTGTGTTTTTGAGACAGGGTCTCCCTATAGCCCCAGCTGGACTGGAACTCACTCTGTAGACCAGGCTGGCTTTGAACTCCTATCTCCTTTCTAACCATATTTGCCTTAACACTCTGGGATGCCCCAACATTTTGGGTTCCTTTAGTGTTTCTCTAAAGGCCCCCTCTCCTGCCTGCCACGCTGCTGCTAGTGTTGTCCCTGTCTGTGTCCCTGTCATCTATGTCCACTCCTGGGTGTGTCCCCGGTTGCTGACCCATGCAGGCTCTACACAGCCATGGCTTTATGGCTTTTTTTCCTTCTCTCCTCCATTCTCCTCAGAATAGCTGCTCAGATGTGCAACTTGCTTATCTTGAGGATTTTTCTTTCAAACTCTAATAAAATTGTCTTAAAGCTTAAAAAAGAGAAGGGAGGGAGGGAGGGAGCGAAGGAGGGATATGGTGGCACATGCCTGCAACTATAATCTCAGCCTTTGGTGGAAGAGAGGAAGGTGCAGGCATCTCTGGGCTACACTAGAGAGAGAATAGTGATTACTGTGTATTGAGCATTTATGGTAATCACTTGCTATGAAAACGGTTTTCCTTTTTAAAATTTTTTTTATTAATTTTATTTATTTCTGTATGCGTATGAATGTACTGTGTGCATGCGAGTCTGTGCACCCGTGTCGTGCAATGCCGCGGAGGTCAGAAGAGGGTCTCAGATTCCCCTGGAGCTGGAGTTCTCCTGGAATTGGAGTCTCAGACGGTCCTCGGCCGCCATGTGGGTGCTGGGGATCAAACCCGGGTCCTCTGCAAGAGCAGTCGGTGCTCTTAACCGCTAGGCCATCTCTCCAGCCCCCGGTTTTCCTTTTTAAAGAATGGGGGGGGGTGAACAGAGGTCACCTTTGGGTATCTTCCTCTATCATTCTCCACCATTTTTTGTTTGTTTGTTTGAGACAGGGTCTCACTATGTAGCCTTAGCTGTTCTGAAACTTACTATATAAGCCAGGTTGGCCTTGAACTTACAGAGATCTACCTACCTCTGCCTCCCAAGTGCTGAGATTAAAGGTATGTGCCACCACACCAGGCTTTAACCTTATTTTTTGAGACTGTGTGGTTCATTGAACCTGGAGCCTACTCTTTGGGTTGGACTGACTAGTTTAGCAAGGCCCGGGGTCTGTCTGTCTACACCCTTCACAGGGCTGGGTTTACAGGCATGCATTGCTATTCTTGGATTTTTTATTTTATTTTTTTATTTTTTAAATTTTACATATTTATTTATGTATATGAATGCATTGTCTGCATGTAGGTCTGTGCACCCATGTCGTGCAATGCTCCGGAGGTCAGAAGAGGGTGTCGGATTCCCCTGGAACTGGAGTTAAAGACAGTTCTTAGCCGCTATATGGGTGCTGGGGATCGAACCCGGGTCCTCTGCAAGAGCAGTCAGTCCCCATTCTTGGATTTTAAGTGAGATCACGGGGATCTAAACTCAGGTCTACTTTATCCACTGAGCCATCTTCCCAGACCAAATTCTCAGTTTTTGAAAACTGCAGCCTGCAAGTGCAAACAATTTACAGACAGCCCTGTTTGTCCTTCCCGCAGCTTCCTCCGATGGATGTCTTACAGGACCGAAGTGCAGTATGAAAGCTACAACATTCAGAATGGAACAAACTTCTTGTTTTTGAGACAAGGTCTCACATAGTGGCCTGGGTCTCACAATGTAGTCCAAGCTGGCCTTGAGCTCATAGTAGGCTTCCTACCATGACTACAGAGTGCTGGGATTATAGGCATGCACTATTATGGCAAACTTTACAAAAATATTTTGCTTCTCTAGTGTGCATGTGGAGGAGTGTACATGTAAAGGCAGATGCCTGTGAGGGCCAGAGACATCGGATCCCCTGGAGCCGGAGCTGTAGGCAATTGTGAGTCACCCCATGTGGGTACTGGGAACAGATGTGTCCTTTGCAGGATCAGCATGCACTTTAACCACAGAGCCATCTCTTCAGCCCACTCTGAAATTTTACTTCTAATATAAATCCATGAAACAGCCCCTGTTTCCCATCTTCTTCCCTTAATAAAACCTCTAATCAACTACCCTTTCCTTTCCTTGGGATGGAGCTCGAGGCCATGAACATGCTAGATAAGCGTTACACCACTGAGCTGCATCTCCAGCCCCACAATCCATTTAGAATTAACACTGTGAGATGTGCAGTCCAGTTCCACTTTTTTTTTTCCATTTGCTAATGAATATCCAGTTTCGCCAGGATAATTTGCTGAGAAGCCTATTCTTAGAGCTTAGGATAGGATTCAGCAGTATAGCACTGATCTAGCATGGGTGAATCTCTGGGTTCCCTCTCCAACACTGAAGAAATAAATAAACCAATAAATAAAGATAGAGGGTGGAGGATTTATTTCAGTGATAGAGCACTTTCCTAACAGGTGCATGGCCCTAGGTTCACAACTCAACACTACAATAAAACAAACCCAGGCTGCAGAGATGGCTCAGCGGTTAAGAGCGCCGACTGCTCTTGCAGAGGACCCAGGTTCAATTCCCAGCACCCACATGGCGGCTAAGAACCGTCTTTAACTCCAGTTCCAGGGGAATCCGATGCCTTCTTCTAACCTCCTTGGCATTGCACAACACGGGTGCACCAACCTACATGCAGACAGTACATTAATACACATAAAAATAATAAATAAGGGGCTGGAGAGTTGACCTAGTGGTTAAGAGCGCCAACCGCACTTGCAGAGGACCCGGGTTCGATCCCCAGCACCCACATGGAGGCCGAGAACCGTCTGAAACTCCAATTCCAGGAGAACTCCAGTTCCAGCGGAATCCGACACCCTCTTCTGACCTCCGCGGCATTGCACGACACGGGTGCACAAACTTGCATGCAGACAGTACACGTACAGAAATAAATAAATGCCGGGCGTGGTGGCGCACGCCTTTAAAAAAAAATAATAATAATAAATAAATTTAAAAACAAAAAAAAAACAATAAAACCCAAACAAATATGAACTAACTAAATAAAAAGACAGAAAAATCAACATTTCCCCTATCAAAGTGCTCTTCAGTGGGGTGTACTTAAGAGGTTTGTCTATTCCTGGGCTCCATGGCCTGTTTCATTGATCTGTCTTTCTCCATACATTCTTGGTTACCATAGCTTTATTTTTTATTTTTTATTTTTTGTCTTTTCGAGACAGGGTCTCCCTGTAGCCCCAGCTGTCCTGGAACTCACTATGTAGACCAGGCTAGCCTTGAACTCACAGAGATCCACCTGCCTCTGCCTCCCAAGTGCTAGGATCAAAGGTGTGCACCACCACGCCCGGCTACCATAGCTTTATAATGAGCCTGTAGCTAATAGTAAATCTTTTTAAATTTTTTCTTTTTTTGCATATATATTATTGTTATTAAACTTTTTCATGCACCATTTCTCAGTCCAGTTTAGACTCATTTCCCTTTCCATGCATACTTAATAGTAAATCTTTTTTTTTTTGTCTTTTCGAGACAGGGTCTCCCTATAGTTCCAGCTGTCCTGGAATTCACTCTGTAGACCAGGCTGGCCTTGAATTCACAAAGATCCACCTGCCTCTGCCTCCCAAGTGCTAGGATCAAAGGTGTGTGCCACCATGCCCGGCGCTTAATAGTAAATCTTAACCTCACATAGAGGGATTCTTTTTCAATTATTTAAACAAACTAGTTCCTTTTCTCATCCACATAAATATTGTGTGTGTGTGTGTGTGTGTGTGTGTGTGTGTGTGTGTGTGCCTTACTACCTTGAGACAGGGTCTCTCACTGAACCAGATGCTGGACATTTTGGCTAGGTTGGTTGCCCAGTGAGTTCTCACAGGATCTGCCAGTCCCCCATCTCAGTGCTAGGGTTTTGGGCACATACAACCATGACTATCTTTTCTTTTTTTTTTTTTTGTCTTTTTGAGACAGGGTTTCCGTATAGCCCCAGCTGTCCTTGAACTTGCTATGTAGACCAGGTTGGTCTTGAACTCACAGACATCCACCTGACTCTGCCGTCTGAGTGCTGGGACTAAATGCATGCACCACCATACCCGGCTGTCTGGCTTTTTACACGGATCTCAGAGATTTGAATTCAAATGTTCATGCTTGCAGAGCAAGCTCTCTTACCCATTGAGCCATCTCCCTGGCCTCCCTTATATAATTAAAAAATATTTTGGGGGCTGGAGAGATGGCCTGGCGGTTAAGAGCACTGACTGCTGTTGCAGAGGACCCAGGCTCGATCCCCAGAACCCACATGGCGGCAGAGAACTGTCTGTAACTCCAATTCCAGGAGAACTCCAGTTCCAGGGGAATCCAACACCCTCTTCTGATCTCTGCAGCATTGCACAACATGGGTACACAAACCTACATGCAGACAGTACATTCATACACATAAATAATTTAAAAATTTTTTTAAAATTTTGGAATTTATTTACTATTATTTCATGTGTATGAGTGTTTGCTTTTTGTGCATGTATTTAAGTGCACCCATGCATGAGATGTTCAAGGAAGTCAGGAGGGCATCGATCCCCTGGAACTGGTTATAGACAGTTGTTAACTGCCATGCGGGTGCTGGGAACTGAACCTGGGCTTTCTGCAAGAGCAGCCAGTGTTAGTAAACACAGAGCCACATCTCTCCAGCCCCCTGGCTGGGAGCTTAAATTTTAAACATTTCATTTATTCGGGGTTTACTAGACATTTGATACATGGTCAACAAACGATTCTGTATACTATCTTTACAAGCGTTCTTGAAACTTCACTGTTATTTGAAGCAGAATATGCTAATAACACCTTCATTTTACACACGAGGAAACTGAGGGATGGACAAATTAAATAATTTGTCCAAGATAATAACATGTCCAGTGTCACCTTGTTAGCAAGCAACAGAACTGTAATTTGAACCAAGATAGCCTAATTCTAGAACATACACTCTCAGGGCTAGAGAGATGGCTCAGCAGTTAAGAGCACTGTCTGCTCTTGCAGGGGACCTGGGTTTGGTTCCCAGTACCCACATGGCGGCTAACAACTGTCTATAACTCTAGTTCCAGGTGATCCAATGCCCTCTTCTGACCTCTGTGGGCACTGCACAACATGGATGCACATACATACATACACATATACACATACATATACATATATACATACATACACATATACACATACACTCATACACATAAAAACTAAAATATTAGAACATACACTCTCATCCTCTGTGCCTTGTTACTTCTCTTTGAGCATAATTATTTCCTTCAAAACATTTTTATTAGCTGGATAGGGGTGTGGTGTCACTGCCGAGATTTGTGGCAGGGCCCACTTAATCCTAGGACAACCCATGTGGAAAGCCCGTGCAGGAAAGCACACCACGTGTAGGCAGGTTGAGGTTCAAATGCAGAGAGAGATTTTATTCCAACATGTCTGTTTAAATATCCATCATGACTCAATTGTCACTATGCCCCACCCCATGGGTGTGGCCAGGGAGGTACCATTGACTTAGAACCCAACCCATTCTAAGTTTTCCCACATAGGGATGGTTACATTTGTCTAAAATTTGAGCACATGGGAGATCAAAGCATAGTAGTTAAAGACTATCCACTCAGCTACAGATCAGCTTGGAGGTCAGCCTGGGCTACGTAGCAACCTATCTCAAAAAACAAATTAAAGAAATATCTCTTCTGGCCGGGCGTGGTGGCGCACGCCTTTAATCCTAGCACTTGGGAGGCAGAGGCAGGCGGATCTTTGTGAGTTCAAGGCCAGCCTGGTCTACAATGTGAGTTCCAGGACAGCTGGGGCTACAGGGAGACCCTGTCTCGAAAAGACCAAAAAAAAAAAAAAAAGAAATATCTCTTCTGATTTAAAGTTCTTCAGTAGCTATAGGTTGTTGTGCAAGCCTAGGAACGACAACATGCAGTAGTCCCAAAAATGGCAATCAAGAAAACCCAGTCATATAAAGATAGGAGTTTTTTTTTAAGGGCTTGACTCCCAAGTTCCTGAGAAACACATTTTTCCAAGAAGCACAAGAAGGGCCTGAAGAGGCAGGCAAACGCTATGAAGGCAGTAAGTGCAGGCACAGAGGCTGTCAGGACCCTGTGAAGCCTGAAGAGGTTAAGCTCAATATGCCAGAGGTTCCCAGTTGCAGCATGAGAGATGGCTCATCAGTTAAGAGCACTGGCTGTTCTCCCAGAAGACCTGGATTTGAATCCCAGCACCCACAGGGAAGCTAACAACCATCCATGACTCCTCTTCTAAAGGATTGGACACCTTCTTCTGCCCTCTGAGGGCACTGTGCACAGGGGTGCATTTGCATACATACATACATACACATAAAATAAAAATAAAGCCAAGAAGCTCTGCAGACTTGCTTTCATGGCTCATTCCAAACCTGGGAAGTGGAAACATCCATAGCAAAGGTTCACCAGCTCTGCCAGCCGAAGACCAAGGGCCAAAGCAGGCTGAGGCAGCAGCTCCTGTTCATTCCAAGACTTCAGCTTCTGCTCCAGCTCCAGCCCAGAACCCTGTGAAGGTCCCATAGTAAAGGCCTCTATCTGCCAATGTGAAGATAAATGGATTGGGGTGCCCCCCCAGCACACGAACACACACACACAAACACACACACACACACACACACACACACACACACACACACTCCCCACATACAGTGTCTGCAGATGGTTGGTGTCCTGTGGTGACTTTATAAATAAATTTCAGGCGGGGCTGGAGAGATGGCTCAGTGGTTAAGAGCACCGACTGATCTTGCCGAGGATCGGGGTTCAACTCCCAGCACCCACATGGCAGCTAAGAACCGTCTTTAACTCCAGTTCCAGGGAAATCTGATACCCTCTTCTGACCTCTGCCGCATTGCATGACACAGGTGCACCAATCTACATGCAGACAGTACACTCATACACAAAAAATAATAAATTTTAAAAAATAAAAAAAATAAATTTCAGGCAAGAAAACATCACCAAAAAAACACCCAGGATTTTTTTTGTCTTTTTTCAGCTCCAGCTAGCCTAGATCTCACTATGTAGACCAGGCTGGCCTTGAACTCACAGAGATCCACCTGCCTTTGCCTCCTGAGTGCTGGGATTAAAGGCCTAAACTACCATGCCTGGCCTGGGATTTTTTTTTTAAGCCAGATATGGTAGTACACACCTGTAATCTCAGCATTTGATGTGATAATCAAGAGTTCAAATCACCCTCAGCTACATAGTGGATTGGAGGCCAGCCTAGGCTACATGAAACTGTCTCAAAAAATAATAAACCAAACTCAACCCTTTTTAGCCAGGCATGGTAGTTCAAAGGAAGGAAGATAACTACCAACTCCAGGCCGGCCTGGACACAAAGTAAGACCGGTCTTCAAAAAATTTTTTGGTCTTTTTTTTAGAGACAGAGTCTCCCTGTAACCCCAGCTAGCCTGGAACTTGATATGTAGACCAGGCTGTTCCTCCATCTCATAGAGATCTGCTTTCTTCTGGCTCCTGAGTACTGTGATTAAAGGCATGTGGCAACACACCTGGCTCATTTTTAGTTGAGTGCCNAAAAAAAAAAAAAAAAAAAAAAGATAAAGCAGATGGACTGAAGAGATGGCCTAGCGGTTAAGAGCACCAACTGCTCTTGCAGAGGACCCGGGTTCGATCCCCAGCACCCACATGGCGGCTGAGAACCGTCCGTAACTCCAATTCCAGGAGAACTCCAGTTCCAGGGGAATCCGACACCCTCTTCTGACCTCCGAGGCATTGCACGACATGGGTGCACAGACCTACATGCAGACAATACATTCATACACATTAAATAAATAAATAAATAAATAAATAAATAAATAAAAGATAAGATAAAGCAGAATCCCTGCTCTCATGCAACTTCCACTACAAAGGGAGCTGAAGATTATGGTCTGAGGGTAAGTATTATTTTGTTGAAGTGTCATCTTACTACTCCATTTATATTGGGAAGACAGCTTCCCTGCACTGGGGGTTTTACCCAAATTACGTGCCTACTCATTAGACATAAATATGCACCATAATTCTGCCAATCTTCTGTAGACTGGAAAATCCCTCAGTCGGTAGAGAACTGGGAGGAGGTGGGGAACTAGGAACTAGTCCACCAAGGTGGCAGAGCTGTCTAGACATTAGCTCTGTTATGGTAGGAAAGCAGATCACACCTGCACCCAGCAGGTATTCAAGGGACCAAGAAAATAGGAACATATGCAAAATGCCGGGGCATTTGTGCCATCTCTGAGTACTCAAACCAAGCTCATGAGCAGGCCAATGACAGAATGATCAGGAAAGCAGGTTGCTTTATGCCATTTTCTAAGAAACTTTATTGAAGTGCACTATGCACAGAATGCAAGAATCATTAAATGTATCCCTCCATGTATTTTCTGTGGTGGAACCAGCACCTAAACCAAAGAAACGGCACATCATCAGCCTTCCAAGAGCCCTGTGCCATGTTCCGTTCCTATCCCCAATGATAATCTCTGTCATTTTCTTTTGCCTGTTTTTTTTTAATATTTTATTACTTTATTTTATGAATGTATTGCCTGCATGTGTGTAAGTGCACCTGTCGTGTAATGCCCAAGGAGGTCAGAGAGGGTGTTGTATTCCTGGAATTGGAGTTATAGATGGTTGTTGGCTACCTTGTGGGTGCTGGGAATCAAACTCAGGTCTTCTGCAAGAGTAGCCAGTGCTCTTAACTGCTGAGCAATCTCTCCAGCCCAATGCTCTTAACCACTGAGCCATCTCTTTTGCTTGTTTGGTTTGTTTTAGATAAGGTCTTGCAAGAGTCCTGGCAACCTGACATGCCGTAGTAGATCAGGCTGGCTTTGAATGGCTCCTGCCTCATCTTCCCAAGTGCTGGGATTACAGGTGTGGACCACCAGGACCTGAGATATCACTATCTGAACTTCAGTCAGCATAGATTCATTTTAAAGTTTGGAATATCAGATAAATAGGGCCATACAGAGTATCTGCCTTACTTTCTGGTTTCCTTGGCTGAACATTATGTTGGTGAGCTTCCCAAAGTTGTTGGACAAAGTTGTGTTTTGTTTATTCTTGTCCATTGGGTGGGACACCTTAATTCTATTATACCTGGACACAGAGGCTATTTCCCTTATCAGGCTATGTAAATAGTACTGCTATTAACATTTTAGCACATAGTTTGGGGAAGAAATGCACAAAAATCACACATTGACTATGTTCCTAAGGATGAACTTGTTGGGCCATGGGGGTATATGTGATTTGACCAGTTTGATATTATCAAATCATTTCCCAAAGTCATATCATTGTTTTACACCAATTTCAACATTTTTTGTTCTCCCTTATATTTAATAAAATGTTTTTTTTCAAAATTTGTTTTACATTTTTTTAGTATATATGCTGCCAAAGCAAGAACTCATTTAATTTTTCGTTTCTTTTCTTTTTCTGGAGAGAGAGTCTCACTGTGTAGTTCTAGCTTGCCTGGAACTCACTATGTAGACCAGGCTGGCCTGGGTCTCACAGAGATCCACATTCCTTCATCTCCCTAGTGCTGGGATTTAAAGGTGTGCACCACCACATATGGGTTTCACAATTTTTAATTTATTTATTATCATATGTATGTGTGGGTGCATGATGTATGTGAGAGTGGGCCTGCCATGGCAAACATGTGGAGGTCAGAGGACAACTTTGTGGAGTTGATTCTCTCCTTGTACCTTTCTATATGGGTTCTGGGGATCTAACTCAGGTCACCAGGCTTGATGGTAAACCTTTCCCCACTGAACCATAGACTGTCCCCTAAGCTCATGCTTAATCATTTAGTATGAACAAATGTGGCTCATTTACATTAAGTATCACATTTAATCCTCTCAAAGGCCCTGTGGGACATGTTTTATAATCTTCTCTTTCCAGATAAGGTGGTTTAGAGAAGTGAAGTGAATTATCCAAGGTCACAGCCAGTAACTGGTAAAGCCAAGATCTAAATTTAGATCTGTCTAATTCAAGAGTATGAGATTTCAAGTCAGTTTTGTACACAATTTAAAAATTAAATGGCTCTAAAAAATTAAATGGCTCTTAGGTAGATATAGTGTCTTTGCATCTGACTTCAATGAAGTCAGACACATTTGGTACTTACTATGTACTAGAGATTTAAGCTAATATAAATTTACTTTTCTTCAACATTCTGTCAGCTTCCCTGGTTAGGAGACAACTGGATTTAATGAAAACATCTTTTGAGGGAGCTGGAGACCTGGCTCAGCAGTTATGAGCACTCAGGTACTCTTGCAGAGGACCACAGTTTGGTTTCCAGCACCTACATGGTGGCTAACAAAATCTATGAACTCCAGTTCCAGGGGATCCAATGCCTTCTGGCCTCTGCTGGCTTTGTACACACATGGTGTACCTACATGCATGCAGGCAAAGCACTCACACACATAAAATAATTCAAAAAAGCATTTTTTGGGGGCTGGAGAGATGGCCTATCAGTTAAGAGCACCAACTGCTCTTGCAGAGGACCCAGGTTTGATCCCCAGAACCCACATGGCTGAGAACCGTCTTTAACTCCAGTTCCAGGGGAATCCGACGCCCTCTTCTGACCTCCACGGCATTGCACAACACGGGTGCACAGACCTACATGCAGACAGTACATTCATACACATAAAAAAATTTATTAGAGGGGCTGGAGAGATGGCCTAGCGGTTAAGAGCACCGATTGCTCTTACAGAGGATCCGGGTTCGATCCCCAGCACCCACATGGCGGCCAAGAACCATCTGAAACTCCAATTCCAGGAGAACTCCAGTTCCAGGGGAATCCGACACCCTCTTCTGACCTCCGCGGCATTGCACGACACGGGTGCACAAACTTGCATGCAGACAGTACATTGATACACATACATAAATAAATAAATGCCGGGCGTGGTGGCACATGCCTTTAATCCTAGCACTTGGGAGGCAGAGGCATGCGGATCTCTGTGAGTTTGAGGCCAGCCTGGTCTACAGAGTGAGTTCCAGGACAGCCAGAGCTACAGGGAGACCCTGTCTCAAAAAGACCAAAAAAAAAAAATTTTATTAGAGCTGGGCGTGGTGGCGCACGCCTTTAATCCTAGCACTCGGGAGGCAGAGATAGGCGGATCTTTGTGAGTTCAAGGCCAGCCTGGTCTACAGAGCGAGTTCCAGGATAGCTGGGGCTACAGGGAAACCCTGTCTCGAAAACACCAAAAAAAGAAAAAAAAATTTATTAGTATTAGCTTACTTAATACATGTCACTATTATTCTGAACAGACTCCTAAGTAGGTAGAAACTAGCTAGGGTTTGGGAGGACTTTCCAGACAGGGAGATGAGTGGGGTTAGGAGGGAGAGAGGAAAAAGACTTAGTGGAGAAAGGGAGCAAAGGTCCTTTGTTTTAGCTTGATCTCTGTTGTGATGAAACACTGACCCCAAAGCAACTTGGGAAGGAAAGGGTTTACTTCCACTTACATTTCCAGATAATAGTCCTTTATTGAGGGAAGTCAGGGCAGGAACTCAAGGCAAGAACTGAAACAGAAACCAAGGAAAAAAGCTACTCACTGACTCACAGAATCCCTCCTGGCTCATGCTCAGCTAGCTTTTTTTTCATTTTAAAAAAATATTATTTATTATTTTTATTTTATGTGTATGAGTCTACTATCTGCATGTGTATAAGTGCACCCATGTCAAGCAATGCCTATGGAGGTCAGAAGAGGACGTTGGATCCCCTGGAACTGGAATTAGGGATGATAGTTAGTGGCCATGTAGGTGCTGGGAATCAAACCCAGGTCCTCTGCAAGAACAGACAGTGCTCTTAACTGCTGAGCCATCTCTCCAGCCACCCTTTTTGATCTTTTTGAGATAGGGTCTCCCTATAGCCCAAGCTGGCCTAGAATTCTCTATAGACCAAACTTGCCTCTATCTCAAGAAATCGCCTGTCTCTGCCTCCCAAGTGCTGGGATTAAAGGCCTATACCACTCCGCCCAGCTCATCCTCCATTTCTTTCTCTCTTTTTCTTTCTTTCTTTCTTTCTTTCTTTCTTTCTTTCTTTCTTTCTTTCTTTCTTTCTTTCTTTCTTTCTTTCTTTCTTTCTTTCTTTCCTTCCTTCCTTCCTTCCTTCCTTCCTTCCTTCCTTCTCTCTCTCTCTCTCTCTCTCTCTCTCTCTCTCTCTCTCTCTTTTGTCTTTTTGAGAGAGGGTTTCCCTGTAGCCCCAGCTGGCCTGGAACTTGTCGTATAGACCAGGCTAGCCTTGAACTCACAGAGATCAGCTTGCCTCTGCCTCTCTACTGCTGGAATTAGAGGCATGTGCACCACTCCTAGCTCATCCTCCATTTCTTAAAGGCCAAAGAAAGCAGAATGAACCTAAGGGTTTTGGCGAGTCTGGCAGGGCCAGGCTGTTACAGTACGACACTCTGAGTGGTAGGTGAGGTGGCTGCTCTTTGAGTTGAGTGATGCAGCTCTCTGGCTGCACAGGAGAGCTGTTATGACCTTAGGCTGGCAGAGGGGCTCTAAGTCCAACACTGTGGAGGGAGGAGAGGCAATGGTGATCGTCACTACAGGAATCCTGGGGGAGGAGAGGAGAGGGAAGAGGAGGGGAGAGAGAAAATGGGTCTTTGTTACACTGTCCTAGAGAAGAAGAAAATGCTCCAAACTTCTCCAAACTTCTGCTTTCTGGCCGGCTCCCAGCAGGCATAGCTTGATGTCTATATTGTCCAGTTAACTGGACAGTTTAGCTCTTTATCATGGCCAGCTCAAGGCCCAGCTTCGGGTTTCATCTTGTACCTCAGTTTCAGACAGCCACCATGCCCTGCTCATGAGTGAGACTGAAATAGCGGCCTGCTTTGCATGCCAGTTCAGCCTGCATTTCAGTTCTTGTTTCTTTGAAAAGGATATGTTAGGGAAGCAGTGTGAAATGTCAGGTTCCGGTCTGGTATTCCCCCCTTACCTTCAGCCACCTAGCCTGACTTCTGTGGGATTCCCGATCTTGCCAGAGTGTCAGGCCCAGCATGCTAAGAGGCTCCTCTGATGAGATCTTGTGAGATCACATTTCATCATCTTACATCACTTTCCATGGTCTGGGGAGTCCATCCCATCCTCACTTAGGACATGTTTATTAAAGGCAAGGAACTATCTAGAACTGTTAACTTCTTTCTGAGGAGGCCTGTGCATATTTTCTCAATTGCCTGTTTCAGAGATGGCTAGTCTGTATTAGTATTTAACCCCTACCTATCTTAAGACATCTTAAATTTATTCTTTCTTTTCTTGTCTTATAAATAGATGGTGGCTTCTCATTACCCTCTATAGTCTTTAAATCTTTCCTGAATATAAGGCCATGTAGATATTTATCACTATCCTAAGAAGCTCATGTCCAGTATACAAGATGGCAGAGAATTTGGACTTCATTGTTTTGTTTTGTTTTGTTTTTTGTCTTTTCGAGGCAGGGTCTCTGTGTAGCCCCAGCTGTCCTGGAACTTGCTCTGTAGACCAGGCTGGCCTTGAACTCACAAAGATCTGCCTGCCTCTGCCTCCCCAGTGCTAGGATTAAAGGTGTACGCCACCACACCTAGCTGGACTTGGTTTTAGATGGGTTTTAGGTAGCCCAGTATGGCCTAAAACTCACTATGTAGTCAGATGGCCTTGAACTCTTGATCCATTCCCTCTACCTCCCAAGTACTGGGATTACTTGTGTGCGACCCTGCTCAGTTTGGGCAGTGCTGGGGATTAAACTCTGAGCTTCATGAATGCTAGACAAGCACTCTACCAATTGAGCTACATGTTCAGCCTGACATGAAGACTAATAAGTATGGAAGTTCTCGTGAAGGGTTATATTTGGGGATGGAGAGATAGCTCAGGAGTTAAGACCACTGACTGCTCTTGCAGAAGACTGGAGTTTGATACCTAGCACCCACGTGTCGGCTAAAAACCTTCCATAACTCCAGTTCCAAGGGAATCTCTTGGATGCCCTCTTCTGACCTCCGTGGCATTACATGACACAGGTGCACTCACATACATGCAGGCAATACACTCATACACATTAAAATAAAATATTTCAGATATAAAATCTGAGAAAAAATTAAAAAAATAATAAAATATTCGGGGCTGGAGAGATGGCTCAGCAGTTAAGAGCACCGACTGCTCTTGCAGAGGACCCGGGTTCGATTCCCAGCACCCACATGGTGGCCTAGAATCATCTTTAACTCCAGATCCAGGGGAATCTGATGCCCTCTTTTGACCTCCAAGACATTGCACGACATGGGTACACCAACCTGCATGCAGACAGTACATTCATACACATAAAAAATAAATAAATAAATAAATTTTTATTTAAAATAAATAAAATAAAATATTAACCAAGGCTATATTTGTACTTTTTTCTAGCTATTGGAGCTTCTCAGAGAAGGCTAATGTCCCTTTCAGAAGTAGTTTTCTTCTGACCCCCCCCCTTTTTCTCCCCTTTATTTTCCAAAGATGCCCTTCCCAGTTACCTATCTTTACTGTCCACTTTATCCAGGAACCCTCTTTCCATACTCTGAGTGACAGACACTATTAGTTGGGAGTGTGAGAGAAGCTGAGCTCCAGAGTGATTGGTCAGAACTGTACAAGTACCCACGAAGAAAAAAAATGAACTTGAACAATTCACAAAAGAGGAAACATATTGGGCTAAAAGATGCATGGGAAAATGTTCAACCTCAGTAATAACAAAAGAAATGCAAATTTAAAAACCCAGGTACCGTTTTCATTTATAAAACTTGCAAAAAATAAAAAAGAAGAAAGAAGAAAGAATATATAGTAACAGCAAGTGTCCAGTATAGTGACCATCCTCATCTCCCGCCAGTGGGGTTATAAGTGGGTACCATTTCAGGAAAACCAGTTGGAAATGTGTACCAACTATATTCCTGTTAAACTGTCCTAAGAAAATGATCCAAAATATACACAAAGATGCAATGCTATTTATAAGACTTAAACAAGTGAAAACAAATTATATAGACTCTTATTTAAATAAGACTATTTTTTTTAATTTTTATTTATTCTTGTATGTGTATGAGTGTACTGTCTGCATGTAGGTCTGTGCACCCATGTCGTGCAATGCCACGGAGGTCAGAAGAGGGTGTCGGATTCCCGTGGAACCGGAGTTCTCCTGGAATTGGAGTTTCAGACGGTTCTCGGCTTCCATGTGGGTGCTGGGGATCAAACCCAGGTCCTCTGCAAGAGCAGTTGGTGCTCTTAACCACTAGGCCATCTCTCCAGCCCAAGAATATTATTTGAATTATTTAAATGCTGAGTAATAAGAGTATTATTTTAATGCTCTGGTTAAATAACTTGTAACATATTCTGTTAGTGGAACACGAATGCAACCATTAGGAAAGATGTTTTAGGCTGGGCATGGTGGTACACACCTTAATCCCAGCACCGGGGATACAGTGGCAGGTGGATCTCTACGAGTTTGAGACACCTGGTCTATATAGTGAGTTGTCTCAAGAAAGCAGGAAAAAAAATTGTTTTTTTGTTTTTGTTTTTTATAGATTTTATTTATTTATTTATTATTATTTTTTAATTTTATTTATTTTTGTATGTGTAGGAATGTACTGTCTGCATGTAGGTTTGTGCACCCGTGTCGTGCAATGCCGCAGAGGTCAGAAAAGGGTGTCGGATTCCCCTGGAACTGGAGTTAAAGATGGTGCTCAGCCGCCACGTGGGTGCTGGGGATCGAACCCGGGTCCTCTGCAAGAGCAGCCAGCGCTCTTAACCACTAGGCCATCTCTCCAGCCCCAAACAAAAACGTGTTTTAAAAATATTTATCGCTGCTGGGCATGGCGGTACATGCCTTTAATCCGAGCACTTGGGAGGCAGAGGCAGGTGGATCTTTGTGAGTTCAAGGCTAGCCTGGTCTACGGAGTGAATTCCAGGACAGCTGGGGCTACAGGGAGACCCTGTCTCGAAAAGACAAAAAAAAAAAAAATTATCGCAGGTTATGGTGGCACACACCTTTAACTCCAGCACTCAGGAGGCAGGGGTAGACAGATCTCTGTGAAATCTGACTGGTCTATATAGAGAGTTCTAGGCCAACTAGGGCTACAGGGAGAACTTGTCTCAAAAAAAACATAGAAAGAACTGGGTGTGATGGCTCATGACTTTTTTTTATATTTTTATTTATTATTTATTTTATTTATTTATTTTTTTATTTATTTATTTTTTTTTTTATTGTATGAATGTCTGTACTGCATGTAGTTTGTGCACCGGGTCGTGCAATGCCACAGAGGTCAGAAGAAGGTATTGGATTCCTGGAACTGGAGTTTCTCCTGGATTGGAGTTACAAAAGGTTCTCAGCCCACATGTGGGTGCTGTGGATCAAACCGGGTCCTCTGCAAGAGCAGTCGGTGCTCTTAACCTCTAGGCCATCTCTCCAGCCCCCATGCTCACGCTTTAATCCCCCACTCCTGGAGGAAGAGGCAGGTAGACCTCTGTGAATTCAAGGCCACCCTGGTCTACATAGTGAGTTCCAGGCCAGCTGGAGCTATAGGGAGACCCTGTCTCAAAAAGACCCCCTCTCCTCAACAAAAAAGCACAAAAAGGAGGTCTGGAGTGATGGCTTAGTGAATAAGAGCTCTGGCTACTCTTCCAGAGGATTTGGATTTGAATCCAAGCACCCACATGGTGGATGTCCATAACTCCACTTCCAGGGAATCTGACACCCTCTTCTGTCCTCCCAAGGCACTGCACGACACCAGTGCACTTTTACACATGCAGGCATAACACTCATACGCATAAAATAA
Organism: Rhizomys pruinosus; assembly: GCA_009823505.1. NCBI lineage: Eukaryota > Metazoa > Chordata > Mammalia > Rodentia > Spalacidae > Rhizomys > Rhizomys pruinosus. The sequence goes on from VZQC01014834.1 coordinate 3,671,195, forward strand.
AAATAAAAACAATAAACTTATTTATTACATTTTTATTGATGGGGGGCATGCCTGAGCAAACATATCCCTGTATGTGTATGGAGGTCAGATGACAACTTTTGAAAATTGCTTCTTTCTTTGCATTATGTGGGTCTTGAGGATCAAATTCAGGTCACTAGGCTTGGCGGCAGGGTCCTTTGCCCACTGAGCCATCGTCTGCCCCCAATAAAGATTTTTTTTTTAATTTCTATTGCCATGAGAAAATGCTTTTTAAAAAGATTTATATTAATTTTAAAAGTGTGTGTGTGTGTGTGTGTGTGTGTGTGTGTGTGTGCGCATATGTGTGCAGGTGTCTGCAGAAGCCAGAAGACAGTGTTGGATCCCTGGAATTACAGGAAATTGTGAGTCTCTCCACATGGGTGCTAGAAACATTGGTCGTCTGGAAGAACATCAAAAACTCTTAACCACTTGGCCATCTCTCCAGGACCAAGAAAATGTTTTTTAAAAATGTTAAGTAAAGCCAGGCGTGGTGGCGCCCGCCTTTAAATCCTAGCACTGGGAGGCAGAGGCAGGCGGATCTTTGTGAGTTCAAGGCCAGGCCTTGGTCTAACAGAGTGAGTTTCCAGGACAGCTGGGCTAACAGGGAGACCCTGTCTCAAAAAGACCAAAAAAAAAAAAAAAAAAAAAAAAAAAAAAAAAAAAAAAAAAAAAAAAAAAAAAAGTTAAGTAAAAAAGAATAAAACACAAAATCTTATATACATCTGATTTCGGAGCTATCAAAAAAAATAAAAACAGAACAAAAGGAACCTGGGCCTGATTTGGTGTTTGTTTGGCTTTGTTTTATAGGCAGAATTTCACTCTGTAGCACAGAGTGACCTGAAATTCATTGTGTAGACCAGGCTACACTCAAGCTCTTGACAAAATTCCTAGCACAGTCTCCCGAAGGTTGGGATTACAGGTGTATACCACCATGCCCTAGCTGTCATGTTTTTAAAAGCAGTTCATCTATTTAATCTAGGTTGTTAAATTTTTATTCATATAAAGGTTTTTAAAATAATATTCTAATAATAATAATATTTTATTTTTGTCTTTTCAATGTCTTTAGGAATGATTTAGTGAAGGTCTCTCTCTCCTTTTTTTCTGAGACAAGGTTTCCCTGTAGCCCCAGCTGGCCTGGAACTCACGATGTAGACCAGGCTGGCCTTGACCTCACAGGAGTCTGCCTGCCTCTGCTTCCCGAGTGCTGGGATTAAAGGCATGCACCACCAAGCCTGCTAAAGTTCTGTTTTTTATTTGGACTCAGAAGCTAAAATTTGGGGCTAAAAATTAAAGCTTGGTACTCTAGAAAAATAAGGCCCACAGTCTGCTCTGGTTTACTGTGTATTTAGGTCTCCCATGACCATCTTCCCCCATTGCTGACCAGGGAGAGCCAATTTCCGTTTTCATTAGAACAGTGAAGAGGAAAGGAAGACCTCAGAAGCAACACATAACAAGCTCGAGATGGACCTTGTGCAAAATTCTAGTAGAATTTTGTTCCTGAGCAACATAAAAAGATCCTCTGGAAGCCTCAGGGAGGTAAATGGTCTAAAGAAAGCCTCAAGCCAGGCATGGTAGTGCATGCCTTTAATCCTAGCACTTGGGAGGCAGAGGCAGGCGGATCTCTGTGAGTTCCAGGCCAGCCTGGTCTACATAGTGAGTTCCAGGCTAGCTGGGGCTACAGGGAGACCGTCTCAAAAATGCACGTCATGGGTGCACAAACCTACATGCAGACAGTACATTCATATACATACAAAATAAATAAAAATTTTTAAAATTAAAAAAATTTTCATTAAAAAAAAGCCTCAAAAAGAGAAGGGATTAGCCAGCAAAACCATAGTAGGATTCAGAGTAGAACAAAGAACATGACAATAATAAAAATATTACATAGATTTTATTTTTTTAAAAGCATGGGCAAAAACCTTTTGTCAATGGTTTAGTGAGTTTGAGGAACTGAAAGAATGGGGGGGGGAGTGGAGGAGCCATCAGCTGGGGCTGGAAAGGATGGAAATTACATAAGGGCTGAGGAGACAGCTCAGCAGGTAAAGAACTTCCCAGCACCCACATAAATGCTGCTAGTAGAGGGCTTCAAGGAAGAGACTCAATGTAAATCTCTGGTCTCGCCGGGCGTGGTAGCGCACGCCTTTAATCCTAGCACTTGGGAGGCAGAGGCAGGCGGATCTTTGTGAGTTCAAAGCCAGCCTGGTCTACAGAGTGAGTTCCAGGACAGCTGGGGCTACAGGGAGACCCTGTCTTGAAAAGACCAAAAAAAAAAAAAAAATCTCTGGTCTCCACTAATGCCCACACAGGTGTAAACATGTGCACACACATGACACACATATACACACATACACACACAAACAGTATGTAAGGTTTTTTGGGGGAGTTGTGTCTGTTTGTTGAGAGAGAGTCTCCCAGTAGCCCCAGCTGGCCTGGAATTCACTACGTAGAGCAGGCTGGTCTTTTTTTTTTTTTTAATGCAACATAAGTTTTTTTATTTATATGTTTTTCTATCAAATCTAGACCCGTGTCCCCAACCCTATGCCCTCACCCCACCAGAGCTCATGCATTCTGCCAAACATGCTTTTCATCTATTTCTCAGACTTTCTCAATATTCTCCATGTGGAAGTTGACTGTTTTGAGCAGAAGTTCACTGTTTCAGTCAGTTCATTGATGCAGTCCTTTCTGTTGTTGTGGTTGTTTCCAATATGCATCACTCCCGACTGCTTGGACAAAAGCACAAGGGGCCGTGCACAAGAAATACTTACAACTAGGTAATTGGCACTAGCATCCACAGATGAGGGATACCATTCGACGTTTGTTTTTCTGGGACTGTTTACTTTCACTCAGCATGATGGCTCTAGCTCCAGACTATTTTCCTGCAAAGCTATAGATGTCGTCTTTCTTTACTGCTGCATAGAAACTCATTTGTAGATGTACCACATTTTCTCTACCAACTCATCAGTTGAGGGCATTTGTAGTTCCACGTTCTTGCTAATTGTGAAAGAGCGATGAAATAAACATGGCCGATGCAGTAGATCTCTGCGGTGGGGTGAGTCTTGAGAGTACATGCCATAGGAGTGGTATGGGCTGAGGGCTGGTGGCAAGTTCATTCCAAGTTTCTTCCAAGCGTTCTCCACACCGCTTTCTATAGTGGCTCAGGCTGGTCTTAACTCACAGAGATCTGCAGCTTCTGTCTCCAGAATGCTGTGGGACATAAAGGCATGGCCACCATTACATAAGTTTTTAAGGGCGTGGGTGAGAGCTGAGCTTTGTTTTGCTGTGCTGGGAAAGGAGCCCAGGTCCCTTGTACATGTCAGAAGGGATCTATCCCCAACCAAGCCACCTCCCCACCCCAACTTGTTGACTTTTATTTGTGGGGTGCTAGGAAGTCCTTGAAGGAGTTTGGGTAAGAATGTGAACCTCTGTACATTCACCTGTGGGAGTGAGGCATTATTTTTACCCTAATCTATGAGAAAGTATAAAGAAATGGGAGGGGGAGAATAATCTTAGAAATTTTTTAATAAAAATTTTCATTTTTGAGACAGGCTCTCCCTTTAGTCCTAGTGCCTGGGAGTGCTTAGCTCTGTACACCAGGCTGGCCGTTTGACCTACAGAGATCTGCCTGCCTCTCACCTCCCGATGGCGCTTAGGATTAAGCTAGAAACACATGCCTGCAAAAAAAAAAAATTTTTTTTTGGGTCTTTTCAAGACAGATTTCCCCTGTAGTCCCAGCTTGTCACTGAAGTCAAACATGTGATGACCCCTAAAGGCATGCACCACCCACACAGGCCATAATTAAATTAATTTTGATGCTTCAGTTGGACTCAGGCTTGGGTTCCTTCTGAGCCACACCTCAGCCCCATTCTTCATGATGCAGAGGTTGGACTCAAGCCTATGGTTACCTTTGAGCTACACCTCAGCCCCTATTCTTCATGTTCTCACTATTTTACTTATTTGCTTTCTTTTTCTTTTGAGAAGGGGTCTCCTCAGCCCCAACTGGCCTGGAACTAACACAGAGATCCACTGCCTCTGCCCTCCTGGGATTTTTCCTTTTTTTTTTTTTTTTTTAAAGGTGTGTGCCACCACACTGTCACATTCTCCTTTATTCTTTTTAATTTTAGATTTAATTTATTTTTGTATGTGTATGAATGGATTAACCATCTTTGGGGCTATGTAGGTTTGTGCTACCCATGTAATGCAAATTGCTGCAGAGGTCATGAAGAGGTTGGTCAGATTCCCCTGGAACTGGAGTTCTCCTGGAATTTGAGTTAGCAGACATTCTTAGACACCATGGTGTGCGGGATTGAACCGAGTCCTCTGCAAGCGCATGGTGCTCTTAACCCTTAGGCTATCTCTTCCAGCCCCACGTCTCCTTTATTATATGTCTGTATCAGGTAGAGATCGTGTTTCCAGAAGACAGGGTCTCCAGGTAGCCCGTCTGGCCTTAAATCTCACGTATGTAGCCAAGGATAAAACTTGAACTCCTGATTCTCCTTATCCTCTCAAGTGCTGGGCTTGGATAATAGGTGTGCACCTTATCACCCAGCTTCATATTACTGTATACTTGTTACAATGTGTTTGTTTGCAATAGTCACAAATGCACACTTACCATTAGATTGCTTCTGTTTTTTTTTTTTTTTTTTTTTCCATAATACCGAGAGAGGAGCTTTATTCCAAAAATGGCCAACTTATATAGCCAGTATGACATCAACTCCCAGGGCCAAATCCTAAACATTTTTGTCACTACATCCCACCCCTGGGCATGGCCAGGAGGTCCCATTGGTAATGTAGACAACTTAACTGAATTTTCCCATCTCTTTTTTTTTTTCACATTAAATGTAGTTATTATTTCATTTTAAACAAATCTAGCCCCATGTCCCGCTCATTCCCACCCCGCCAGAGCTCATGCATTCTACCAGAACATGCTTCTCATCTCTTAGTCATTCTCATATTTCCATGGGCGAAGTTTATGTTTTTGAGCAGAAGTTCACTGTTTTCAGTCAGTTCTTCGATGCAGTTTTTTGTGTGGTTGTTGTGTGTTTCACAAAATGCGTTATGCCCAACTGCTTGGACAAAAAAGCTCAGGGGGCCAGCACAAGAAATTACTTAAACTGGGTTACTTGCACTAGCATTCCACAGATGAGGTCCGATACCAGTTCGTCGTTTGTTTTTCCTGGGACTGTTATTTTCTTTCACTCCAGCATGATGTTCTCTAGTCCAGACATTTTCCAGCAAAGCTCGTGATGTCGTCTTTCCTTTACTGCTGCATTAGAAACTCCATTGGTAGACTGTACCACATTTCTCTTCCACTCGGGTCAGTGAGGGGCATTTAGGTTTGTTCCATGCTCCTGCCTATTGATGAGTAGCTGCCAATAAACATGGCGTGCATGACTTTTCCGTATCGGCGTCATGTTATTTTCAAGCCCTGGTAAGCTTATTGCTTAGTAGTGGTCTACTTCGCTACGGTTGAGTAAGGCAAGTTCATCCTCCCCAAAGTCTTTCCTCTAAGGGGTTCTCGCCACCACGTGCGGGCTTTCTCGCGTTAGTGAACTGTTACGAAGTGTCTATTAGCCACTATTGCTCTCCTATCACGAGCAGTGAGCTTAGAGAGCATCCCACCTTAATTCCCCCATTACTACTATCCCTCTTCTCAGCATCTTGGTCATTACTTTTGTTCCTTTGGAGTACCTGCTTTAGCCCACAAGGTTCTTGTATTGTGCTCACAGTACAGCTTAGGACATGAAGGACCTTAAAGTGAGTTTTGGCCATCTCTGCAGATCGTCCTTTAACCAATCTAGTGAGTTAATTCGCGCACGGATCGTTGCGAGCCGTCTCACTGCTAGTTGTAAATACAAGTTGAGTTTCCATCAAACATGCTCAGACTGCATCCGGCGCTGTACAAGTCTCTAGTTGTCACGGCTTATCTGGTCAGTCCATTCATGCTTAGGAGCCCCGTTGGGTCATTTTTTTCTTCTTTTCTTTGTTTTTTAGTAGTTCTCTCATATATTCTTGGGAGCAACCGTCTATTGCTCAATTATATACAATGTAGTGTGTATCTGCACATGAGAAAGCTATCTTCACCACTTAGTAGAGATTATTACTGCGATCTTCTGCCACTTACCGTTTATTTTGGAGTTCTGTGTTTTCGTAAGTGACATGAGTGCGTGTGTTAGGAGACTAGATGCAGGGTACACTCCTATTTTGTGAGCTCACAATTTTATCTGATCTGTCTGAAATTCTTTGTTGCTTCGATTTAGGGAAAGTCTTTTTTCCGTTACTCCTATGGTCTTGTAGGTCCTGCTGGGCCAAACTTTTCTTTCTGTATTCTTGCTTTCAGCAAGGGTGGTGACTGAGGTCTTTTTCCTCACCGTTTCTATGGACACGTTCTTTAATCCAGTGGACAACGGAATTTCTGACCTTTCTTTGCCTAATCAGCGTACTACGAACAAGTAAGTTCAGACAATAGATTTGTGCACTTCTCTTACATAGGGTGTGTTCTAGTGCGCTCTACCTACGCTGCTCGTCTAGCTTATTAGCCATGCGATAATTGCTTATCATTTCTTCTTCCGATGGTCGCTTTCATGAACTCTCTACTCAGTCACCAAATATTGAGTATGGCAGTGACATGTGATTAGTTGTCCTGAAGTTGGGTCTTTATCATGCTATATTTGTTCCAAAATGTGGGGTCAACCAGGTTCAGTTGTGTTTGATGCACAATATACCAAGTGTCTAATAGTTTTGTTTTTTAACGTAGGTTAGCCCACTGTTAGCGCAATAGGTGAAATACTTCTTTTTCCTGGAAGCTCTTAGGTGTTCATTTTAGCTTAGATGGTTACTTCTCCGCGCGACATTGTCTTCTTTCAAGAGCTTCTTTGGTCATTGTCCTCCTTCGGGGCTACCTTGGTCTTTTGTTTCTTGATACCCACCATTAGGGTGACTTTATTTGGACCTCCCTATAGGTTCTATATCCAGTCTGGTGAAGGAAACTCCCTATTTGATTTGGGATTGGAGCTATTAAATCTTTATCCATGGCTCTCCATATGCGGTTCAAAGACGGTCACCATTTTTTCCAATATAGTGTTAATTTTTCCCATATTCCAATGTGAGAGGCGCCTGTGGTGTTTATTTATCGTCTATCTACTATGGCTACTCTATTCAAATTATCTTCCCCATGTAGAGAGAGGGTTTAAAAATTTATTGTTCTCTGTGAAGATAGGTCAGTTTTCTGCGCTGATCTCCTTCGTTTAACGATATCGAGTTCTAACCATTATTTGGTTGCCAGCGTTTATCTTTAGCTTAATTTATGTTTTATGCAGGGCATTTATCACTTTTGTTGGTACGATCGATGGAGAAGATAATTGAGGACACAATAGCGCTCTATCACTTATTGCCAACTTTTTATGTCTTCACTAGATGATCAAATGGTCTTCTTCTATTTAGTGGCAACAAACATTTTTCACAAGATATGTATATTTTTGTTAATGGAGATATATTTATGATATCCTCTCCCAACTGATGAGAGACTGTACGAGTAGACCGTAATGATCTACGGGAGTTTGTTCGTGACGTGTGAGCAGGAAGTGATGTGCTTGCGGGCAATCCCCCATTTAGAATTGTAAAATTATCATGTTATCCATCTCATTCATGCACGCAACATTGAGGAGTGGCAGTGAGTTCTACTAACACCTTATCTACCATCCATTCATCAACACCACAACTAGCATCACACCCTCATCTATCATTTTATCCTATTTGCAGTAGGTCATATTGCTTCAGGTTCAAAAGTGTGTCTCATATCTACTTTATAATGAAGAGACAGTCCATAGATCTATCAACCACTTTGTCCGTATGTCGCTACCTTCTGATATGATGCGCCTTGCGTCTATGTTCATTATTCCCACAACTTCCTTAGGGTGAGAGTGCACCGTCGCCGCTTTACTGGTGACTTACAAGAGGACTCGATTGCTCTGGCAATTTCTTGTTAGGCACATGCAGGTTAATTGCGATCCCTTCCTAATCACCAAATCCTATCTTCTAAGGACTGTTAAGCACTGAAATAAAAGCGCAGCTGTTATAACTAGGTATGCTCAAAAGAGCTCTTTCCGCAATTCCAATTGTGAGTAAGATGTATAGGTCATTGGAGGAAGTCTTCTAGATGGGTGTTTTTGACTGACATCCGACGCTGCCTGATACTTTTCCTTTCTATCCATAGCATTCATCACTGATATATAAAGACATATCAGTGGATGGTTTATATGGTTACTAGTTACTGGATCCAGCAACTTCGGTCTCCCTTTAATCCAATCTCACCATCAGATCAGACAGTGAGACTGCCATCCTTCATTATTCAAAGTTGCTAACTGGAAGCTTATTCCAAGCCTTCAGCTTCCCTTCCTGCACCAAGTGAGAAATGCACCTGGCAATTAAAAAGAAAAAAAAAAAAAAAAAAGAGTAGGAAAAAAAAAGGCGTTCTGTACTTGCAGGGAAAACAGTGAGTCTCGCCCTTCTGTGAAATTGTACCACGCTCCTGATCCGATCTGGTATGTAGATCAAGCCTTGGGTCTTACAGGAACAGATAACGTCCTCTCGTTCTTCCGTAAGCTATTGGAGGAGGGAATGGGGTTACGATTAAATCTAACCATTCTATCGTCCTTTCGTTACGTTTCGAGGCTCACCATCCCTGTGTCAGGGCGGGACTCTCTGTTCTGAATAGGCTGACCAGTCTATGATGACCTTCGTGAGGTTACAATGGAGGGAGTAAGTCGTCTGCCATATATAGTTCCTTTTTTATATTATTTTTGTGGATTGTATTTCTTTTTGTGAGAGGAGCAAGTAGTGGGCGTGTCGCACTGATAGAACCCCAGCATTGTCCTGGATAACTATGCTTCTTCTGCTTATAGAGCGCAGGACTGAGCATTCTTATCAGAAATGTGTAATCCATATGAATATGTGTTTTGTAAGATCTACAGGGTTCTTTATTTTCCGCACAATGTTCTTGCAGAGGTAGAAGGTATCTCTGCTGACAAACCGTTCTGCTGGTCCTTGGCGATCTTTTCCCTTTATTTGGGAGGTCCTTCACTTACAACTGCCTATCCTCTATTTTCTTCATATGTGTGAGTGGCCGGTAATCTGGCCTAAGCTGCTCGGACCTGTCTTTGGCCTATCTTTGGTGTGAAATTCCCAGGAATTTCCAGACTATATCATCCCATTTCTTCTAGTTTTCAAACTTTGTAGAATATTAGGTTCTCCTGTTTAATATGTCCCATATAATTCTTCTGGGAATCTTTCCTTTCCGTAAACTTCATGTATATTTCCCTTTCATCACCGATTGTATGATTTGAGGTTTGTCTTCTTTCTTTTTGTTAACTGGGCTAGAGTTCTGTCTACTTCTTTATTCTTTCAAAAGGGCCAAACTTTGGCTTTCATTGATCGTAAATTTGTATTGGTTCCTGATGTTTCGGACTATTCTAGCTCAGCTACGGAGTGGATATTCACCGTGGCCTCCTCCGTGGAAATGTATTGTCGAGGTACTATCCTACCATGAGTGTACAGCGTGGACAACCACACAGGTCAGTCATCATATAGGGCGCCATGCCTAGGCTTCGCCCTTCCAATGCTTTCATTACCATGGTCCCCAGGATCGCTTCTTAGCAATGTGTGAAAGTTACTGCAATGGGCAAATATGTTTCTCACCTTTTTCTCAGTCTTTGTGCACCTTGAGAGATCTTTATATCTACCATTGCTACAAAAGAACAGCACGCCAGCTGGGCTCAATGAGGATTTAAAACTCCGCCTCACATGGAGGCGGGTACTGGCCTCTTTGTTCTTAACGGCTATTCCCATTAGTTTTGTGGCGTGTCGGTTGTGAAGATTTCCCAAAGTCCGTCTATATTTGGTCACCCCCTCATCCAGCTACGGAGTCCTCCAGAAGGTGTGTATTGTAGTGTTCTTGCAGTTTCCCTAAACAATATCCCTACATTTGCACATGCGCTCGATAAACGCGAACCCAGTATTGCGCATAGATACTTATCCCCACGGGTCAGATAGAGCTGCTTCTCCTGTCCTAGTAGGGCCCCCTTAACATAAGCTACCACGCCATAAGGTTCTATTAACTTTCTGGTACTCGAACAGCCAGTCCAGAACGCAGAAAGCGGCTCGCTGGGAAAATTCTGGACATTAAACCATGCTCGTGTTATAATCCATGGGGCTCTCCAGAAGGCGCACTCATTCCGCACATGAAGCGTCTTCAACACGGTCAGCTGTGGGTGCTCTTTCTTATACTCACTGCATGCTTTGCATGGGCATGGAATCTAGTGACATCTCTCCCACACTGGGGCTAGGACTTGAGAATGCTTAAGTGTGGCCCAGACCTCCTCTGAGACCGTAGAGAACATAATTGCCATGACCCAGGGACCCACAACTGTCCCTCTCATGATAACCTTATTTTTCTTTCATTTTTGAAGAAAATGACTAGATACTGAATAACTAATTAATCCCTAAAAACTGGTGTCGGCCCGGATGGAAAATAATAAAACAGCCAGAGACATAGATAGTAACCTGATATTGTGTACTTTGTAGCTAACGTGTCTAGAATGTCCCTATCGTTGCGGCAAAGGCAGATAGCAGTAGAAGTTGTTACGTGTATACATATTAATCTGTAATAATGTAGACAGTATTTATTAGAGCTCCGCATATTAATAACATGCTGGTTTAATTAATACATATGTATCTCTGAAAGGAATCGTAATTTCATTTACTCCCGTGTTCTTTACCCTGGACCACAGGGAAGATGATTTGGGAACTTAGTCACAGTGCAGCCCCCAACCATCTTCTTGCGGGCAGCCCCCTGGTGACAGCCCCAACTTTCTTCACTCATCAGAGCTAATCTCTCCAAGAGTGGGATTAACCAGGCTTGTGCCCTCACTGGTGGGCCATATGTTCCCACATGACAGCTGTTTGACAGCCTCTTCTGGGGGAACGGGTCTTCTCCACCAAAATTTGATAAACATCCACTTCTTTTGTCTGTCCTACTTGGGGCCATCTGTCAGTGTAACACAGTGTCTTTGCCTGGACGCTAGGTCTTGGACGTTTATGGCGTGAAGCTTTGGTTCCTGCACCAAGCATTATGGGTTCCAAAGGGACCCTAAGTGTCACTGCCAGAGCAGGGGTAGTGGAGGTCGAAGGAGAGTGATGAGGTCGTTTGTGGGATGATAAAATTATTATTAAGCGTTGCTCATGGAGCCCAAGGAAAGCCAAACTCGGGGCTGTCCAGCCCCACCTGCATGGCACACCCAGGAACGATGTCCACGACCTGGGAAGAGGGCAAGTAGAAAGACACTGCTTAACTAAGTACTTCCTCGGAAAGAGCTCTACAGGTGAAAATTCTTGTCATTTGAGACCTTGGGTCGGAAATGGACAGTATTCTGGTATTCCTCATGAGGTCTGGAGGAAGAGCAGAGAGGNTTCCCTGTAGCCACAGCTGGCTGGCCTATTGTCGTATAGACCAATGGCGAGCCTTGAAAACTACAGAGATCAGCTTGCTCTCTGCTCTTCTACTGCTGGAATTAGATGGCATTGTGTCACCCCATCCTAGCTCAATCCTCCATTTCGTAAAGGCCAAAAGAAAGCAGAATGAACCTAAGGGTTTTGGCGAGTCTGGCAGGGCCAGGCTGTTACAGTACGACAACTCTGCTGTGTGTAGGTGAGGTGGCCTGCTCTTTTTGAGTGAGTGATGACAGCTCTCTGGCTGCCACAGGAGAGCTTTTTATGACCTTAGGCTGCAGGGGGGCTCTACGTCCAACACTGGGAGGGAGGAATTGGGCAATTGTTGATCGTCTACTCCAGGAATCCTGGGGGAGTCTTCTTTTTTGGATGAGGAGAGGGAAAGGAGGGGAGATAGGGGGAAAATGGTCTTTCGTTTCAGCTCTCTAGAGAAGAAGAAAATGCTCCAAACTTCTCCAAACTTCTGCTTTCTGGCCGGCTCCCAGCAGGCATAGCTTGATGTCTATATTGTCCAGTTAACTGGACAGTTTAGCTCTTTATCATGGCCAGCTCAAGGCCCAGCTTCGGGTTTCATCTTGTACCTCAGTTTCAGACAGCCACCATGCCCTGCTCATGAGTGAGACTGAAATAGCGGCCTGCTTTGCATGCCAGTTCAGCCTGCATTTCAGTTCTTGTTTCTTTGAAAAGGATATGTTAGGGAAGCAGTGTGAAATGTCAGGTTCCGGTCTGGTATTCCCCCCTTACCTTCAGCCACCTAGCCTGACTTCTGTGGGATTCCCGATCTTGCCAGAGTGTCAGGCCCAGCATGCTAAGAGGCTCCTCTGATGAGATCTTGTGAGATCACATTTCATCATCTTACATCACTTTCCATGGTCTGGGGAGTCCATCCCATCCTCACTTAGGACATGTTTATTAAAGGCAAGGAACTATCTAGAACTGTTAACTTCTTTCTGAGGAGGCCTGTGCATATTTTCTCAATTGCCTGTTTCAGAGATGGCTAGTCTGTATTAGTATTAACCCCTACCATCTTAAGTACATCTTAAATTTATTTTTTCTTTCTGTCTTAAAATTGATGGTGGCTTCTCATTACCCTCTATAGTCTTTAAATCTTTCCTGAATATAAGGCCATGTAGATATTTATCACTATCCTAAGAAGCTCATGTCCAGTATACAAGATGGCAGAGAATTTGGACTTCATTGTTTTGTTTTGTTTGTTTTTTGTCTTTCGAGGCAGGGTCTCTGTGTAGCCCCAGCGTCCTGGAACTTGCTCTGTGACCAGGCTGGCTGAAACTCACAAAGATCTGCTGCCCCTCTGCCTCCCAGGCTAGGATTAATTTCTGGTGTACGCCACCACACCTAGCTGGACTTGGTTTTAGATGGGTTTTAGGTAGCCCAGTATGGCCTAAACTCAATATGTATCAGATGGCCTTGAACTCTTGATCCATTCCCTCTACCTCCCAAGTACTGGGATTTACTGTGTGCGGTACCCTTGCTCCGTTTGGGCAGTGCTGGGGATAAACTCTGAGCTTTCAATCGCTGGGACAAAGCACTCTACCAATGGAGCTACATGTTCAGCCTGACATGAAGACTAATAAGTATGGAAGTTCTCGTGAAGGGTTATATTTGGGGATGGAGAGATAGCTCAGGAGTTAAGACCACTGACTGTCTTGCAGAAGACTGGAGTTTGATTCCTAGCACCCACGTGTCGGCTAAAAACCTTCCATAACTCCAGTTCCCAAGGGATCCTCTTGGATTGATCCTCTTCTGACCTCCGTGGGCATTACATGACACAGGTGCACTCACATACATGGGCAGGCACTACACTCATACCCATAAAAAAATTTTTTTTTTTTTTTTGAAAAAAATATTTTTTTAACAAATTAAAAAAATAATAAAATATTCGGGGCTGGAGAGATGGCTCAGCAGTTACGAGCATCGACTGCTCTTGCAGAGGGACCCGGGTTCGATTCCCAGCACCACATGGTGGCTAGTAATCATCTTAACTCCAGATCCAGGGGAATCTGATGCCTCTTTTGACCTCCAAGGACATTGCCCACGACATGGGTACACCACCTGCCTGCAGACAGACATTAACCAATAAAAAATAATAAATAAATAAATTTTTACTAAAATAAATAAAATAAAATATTAACAAGGCTATATTTGTACTTTTTTCTAGCTATTGGAGCTTCTCAGAGAAGGCTAATGTCCCTTTCAGAAGTAGTTTTCTTCTGACCCCCCCCCCCTTTTTTTTCCTTTTTTTTTTTTTTTTTTCCTCCCCTTGATTTTTCCACAGATGCCCTTCCCGTTCCTACTTATCTGTCCACTTTATCCAGGAACCCTCTTTCCATACTCTGAGTGACAGACACTATTAGTTGGGAGTGTGAGAGAAGCTGAGCTCCAGAGTGATTGGTCAGAACTGTACAAGTACCCACGAAGAAAAAAAATGAACTTGAACAATTCACAAAAGAGGAAACATATTGGGCTAAAAGATGCATGGGAAAATGTTCAACCTCATTAATAACAAAACGAAATGCAAATTTAAAAACCCAGGTACCGTTTTCATTTATAAAAATTGCAAAACTAAAAAGAAAAGAAGAAAAATATAATAATAACAGCAAGTGTCCAGTATAGTGACCATCCTCATCTCCCGCCAGTGGGGTTATAAGTGGGTACCATTTCAGGAAAACCAGTTGGAAATGTGTACCAACTATATTCCTGTTAAACTGTCCTAAGAAAATGATCCAAAATATACACAAAGATGCAATGCTATTTATAAGACTTAAACAAGTGAAAACAAATTATATAGACTCTTATTTAAATAAGACTATTTTTTAATTTTTATTTATTCTTGTATGTGTATGAGTGTTACGTCTCCTGTAGGTCTGTGCACCATGTCGTGCAATGCCCCGGAGGTCAGAAGAGGGTGTGGCTTCCCGTGAAACCGGAGTTCTCCTGGAATTGGGAGTTTCAGACGGTCTCGGCTTCCATGTGGGTCTTGGGGATTCAAACCCAGGTCCTCTGCAAGAGCAGTTGGTGCTTCTTAACCACTAGGCTCATCTCTCCAGCCCAAGAATATATTTGAATATTTAAATGCTGAGTAATACGCGTCTTATTTTAATGCTCTGGTTAAATAACTTGTAACATATTCTGTTAGTGGAACACGAATGCAACCATTAGGAAAAGTGGGTTTTAGCGGGGCATGGTGGTAACACCTTTAATCCCAGCACCGGGGATAAAGTCGGTCAGGGGATCTCTACGAGTTTGCGACAACCTGGTCTATTATAGTGAGTTGTCTCAAGAAAGCAGGAAAAAAAATTGTTTTTTTTGTTTTGTTTTTTATAGATTTTATTTATTTATTTATTATTATTTTTAATTTTATTTATTTTGTATGTGTTAGAATGTACTTGTCTGCATGTAGTTTTGTGCACACTGGCGTGCACAATGCGCAGAGGTCAGAAGGGGGTGTCGATTCCCCTGGAACTGGGTTAAAGATGGTGCTCAGCCGCCACGTGGGTGTGGGATCGAACCCGGGTCCTCGCCAAGAGCAGCCAGCGCTCTAAACCACTAGGTGCCATCTCTCCCGCCCCAAACAAAAACGTGTTTTAAAAATATTTATCGCTTGCAGGGCATGGCTGTACATGCCTTTAATCCGAACACTTTGGGAGGCCCAGAGGCAGGTGGACTTTGTGAGTTCAGGTTAGCCTCGTCTACGGAGTGAATTCCAGGACAGCTGGGGCTACCAGGGAGACCCTTGCTCGAAAAGACAAAAAAAAAAAATATTATCGCAGGTTATTGTGGCACATGCCCTTAACTCCCCACTCAGAGGCAGAGGCAACAGATCTCGTGAAACTGACTGGTCTATATAGGCGTTCGAGGCCAACTATGGCACAGGGAGAACTCTGTTCAAAAAAAACATAGAAAGAACTGGGTGTGATGGCTCATGACTTTTTTTTAATTCTATTTATTTATTATTATTATTTATTTATATTATTTTTTTGTATAATTTATTTTTATCTTTATGTGTTGAAGTCCTACGCTTATTTGTACGGGGGCAATGCCACAGAGGTCAGAAGAATGGTATTGGTCCCTGAAGCGTGAGATTTCTCCTGTGGATTGGTAGTTACAAAAGTTCTCAGCCCATGTGGGTGCTGGATCAAAACCTGGGTCCTCTTGCAAGGAGCAGTCGGTGCTCTTAAACCTCTATCCTATCTCTCCAGCCCCTTCTCACCGCCTTTAATCCCAACCACTCACGGAGGAAGAGGGCAGGTAGACCTCGTGTAATTCAAGCCACCCTGTGTCTACATACGTGAGTTCCAGGCCAGCTGGGCTATAGGGACGGAACCCTGTCTCAAAAAACCTCTTCTCTTCAAAAAAACCAAAAACAAAAAAGGAGTCTGGGAGTGATGTTGTTAGTAATAGAGTCTGGCCTACTCCTCTCCGGGGATTTTAGAGTCTTATTAAGCATCCTCATCATTGTGATATCCTATTATCTCATCTCCTAGGAATCTGACACCCTCTTCTGTCCTCCATAGGCATCTGCACGACACCAGTGCACTTTTACACATGCAGGATACAACACTCATTCGCATAAAAATAAAAATCAAAAACAATAAACTTCATTAAATTACAATTTTTTATTGATTGGGGGGCAGCCTGAGCAAACATGATCCCTGTATGTGTATGGAGGTCAGATGAAAACTTTGAAAATTGCTTCTTTCTTTGCATTAGTGGGGTCTTGAACAAATTCAGGTCACTAGGCTTGGCGGCAGGGTCCTTTGCCCACTGAGCCATCGTCTGCCCCCAATAAAGATTTTTTTTTTATTTCTATTCCATGAGAAAATGCTTTTAAAAGAATTTATATTAATTCTTAAATAGTGTGTGTTGTAGTGTGTGTGGTGTGTGTGTGTGTGTGTGTGCGCATATGTGTGCAGGTGTCTGCAGAAGCCAGAGACAGTGTTGGATCCCTGATTACAGGAAATATTTGAGTCTCTCCCATGGGTGCTCGAAAGAATTGGTCGTCTGGAAGAACATCCAAAACTCTTACCACTTGGCCCTCTCCTCCAGACCAAGAAAATGTTTTTTAAAAATGGTTAAGTAAAGCCAGGCGTCGGTGGCGCCGCCTTTAATCCTGCACTGGGAGGCAGAGGCAGGCGGATCTTTGTGAGTTCAAGGCCAGCCTTGTCTACAAGAGTGAGTTCCAGGACAGCTGGGCTACAGGGAGGACCCTGTCTCAAAAAGACCAAAAAAAAAAAAAAAAAAAAAAAAAAAAAAAAAGTTAAGTAAAAAAGAAAATAACACACAACTCTTATATACATCTGATTTCGGAGCTATCAAAAAAAATAAAAACAGAACAAAAGGAACCTGGGCCTGATTTGGTGTTTGTTTGGCTTTGTTTTATAGGCAGAATTCACTCTGTAGCACACAGAGTGACCTGAATTCATTGTGTAGACCAGCTCACTCAAGGCTCTTGACAAAATTCCTAGCACAGTCTCCCGAAGGTTGGGATTACAGGTGTATACCACCATGCCCTAGCTGTCATGTTTTTAAAAGCAGTTCATCTATTTAATCTAGGTTGTTAAATTTTTATTCATATAAAGGTTTTTAAAATAATATTCTAATAATAATAATATTTTATTTTTGTCTTTTCCATGTCTTTAGGAATGATTTAGTGAAGGTCTCTCTCTCCTTTTTTCTGTTTTTGAGACAAGGTTTCCCCGTAGCCCCAGCTGGCCTGGAACTCACGATGTAGACCAGGCTGGCCTTGACCTCACAGGGTCTGCCTGCCTCTGCTTCCCGAGTGCTGGGATTAAAAGGACATGCCCCACCAGCCTGCTAAAGTTCTGTTTTTTATTTGGACTCAGAAGCTAAAATTTGGGGCTAAAAATTAAAGCTTGGTACTCTAGAAAAATAAGGCCCACAGTCTGCTCTGGTTTACTGTGTATTTAGGTCTCCCATGACCATCTTCCCCCATTGCTGACCAGGGAGAGCCAATTTCCGTTTTCATTAGAACAGTGAAGAGGAAAGGAAGACCTCAGAAGCAACACATAACAAGCTCGAGATGGACCTTGTGCAAAATTCTAGTAGAATTTTGTTCCTGAGCAACATAAAAAGATCCTCTGGAGCCTCAGGGAGGTAAATGTCTAAGAAAACCTCACGCAGGCATGGTAGGCATGCCTTTAATCCTAGCACTTGGGAGCAGAGGCAGGCGGGTCCTCGTGGTTCCAGGCCAGCTGGTCTACATTGTGAGTTCCAGGCTAGCTTGGGGCTACCGGGAGACATCTCAAAAAGACCAAAAAAAAAAAAAAAAAGCCTCAACTAGTGGTTAAAGAGCGCCAACGCTCTTGCAGAGACCCAGTTTCGATCCCCAGCACCCACATGGTGGCTGAGAACCTCTATAATTCCAATTCCAGACAACTCCCAGTTCCAGGGGAACTGACATCTCTTCTGCCTCCAGATTGCACTTCTTCTGACCTCCGCAGCATTGCACGTCAATGGGTGCACAAACCTACATGCAGACCAGTAACAGTCAGTATACATACAAAATAAATAAAAATTTTAAAATTAAAAAAAAAAAAAAAAAAAAAAAAAGCCTCAAAAAGAGAAGGGATTAGCCAGCAAAACCATAGTAGGATTCAGAGTAGAACAAAGAACATGACATAATATAAATATATAACATAGATTTTATTTTTTTTAAAAGCATGGGCAAAAACCTTTTGTCAATGGTTTAGTGAGTCTTGTAGGAACTGAGAGATATGGGGGGGAGTGGAGGAGCCATCAGCTGGGGCTGGAAAGGATGGAAATTACATAAGGCTGAGGAGACAGCTCAGCAGGTAAAGGAACCCATAAATGCTGCTAGTAGAGGGCTTCAAGGAGAGGACTCTATGTAAATCTCTGGTCTCGCCGGCGTGGTAGCGCACGCCTTAATCCTAGCACTTGGGAGGCAAGAGGCCGGCGGATCTTTGTGAGTTCAAAGCCAGCCTGGTCTACAGAGTGAGTTCCAGGACAGCTGGGGCTACAGGGAGACCCTGTCTTGAAAAGACCAAAAAAAAAAAAATCTCTGGTCTCCACTATGCCCACCCAGGTGTTAACATGTGCAACACCATGACACCCTATACAACATACACACACAAACATATGTAAGGTTTTTTGGGGGAGTTGTGTCTGTTTGTTGAGAGAGAGTCTCCCAGTAGCCACTGGCCTGGGGGGGGGGGGGGGGGGGGGGGGGGGGGGGGGGGGGTGGGGGGGGGGGGGGGGGGGGGGGGGGGGTGGGGGGGGGGTGGGGTGGGGGGGGGGGGGGGGGGGGGGGGGGGGGGGGGGGGGGGGGGGGGGGGGGGGGGGGGGGGGGGGGGGGGGGGGGGGTGGGGGGGGGGGGGGGGGGGGGGGTGGGGGGGGGGGTGGGGGGGGGGGGGGGGGGGGGGTGGGGGGGGGGGGAGGGGGGACTTCCTAGTAGCGCAGGCTGGTTTTTTTTTTTTTTTCTGCAACATAAGTTTTTATTTATTTATTTTTAACAAATCTAGACCCGTGTTCCCGCTCATTCCCCCACCCCGTCAGAGCTCGTGCATTCTGCCAAACATGCTTTCCATCTCTTAGTCTTTCTCAATATTTTCCATGGGGACGTTGACTGTTTTGAGCAGAAGTTCACTGTTTCAGTCAGTTCTTTGATGCAGTATTTTCTGTTGTTGTTGTTGTTTCCAAAATGCATTATGTCCAACTGCTTTGTACAGAAGCTCAGGGGGCCCTACACAAGAAATACTTACAACTGGGTAATTGGCACTAGCATCCACAGATGAGGGATACCATTCGTCGTTTGTTTTTCTGGGACTGTGTTACTTCACTCAGCATGATGTCCTCTAGCTCCAGCTATTTTCCTGCAAAGCTCATGATGTCGTCTTTCTTTACTGCTGCATAGAACTCCATTGTGTAGATGTACCACATTTTCTCTATCCACTCATCAGTTGAGGGGCATTTGGGTTAGTTCCAGTTCCTTGCTATTGTGAAGAGAGCTGAAATAAACATGGCCATGCACGTATCTCTGCGGTGGGGTGAGTCTTGAGAGTACATGCCTAGGAGTGGTATGGCTGGGTCGGGTGGCAAGTTCATTCCAAGTCTTCCAAGGGTTCTCCACACCGCTTTCTATAGTGGCTCAGGCTGGTCTTAATCTCACAGAGATCTGCCAGCTTCTGTCTCCAGAATGCTGGGATTAAAGGCATGTGCCACCAGTTACATAAGTTTTAAGGGCGTGGGTGAGAGCTGAGCTTTGTTTTGCTGTGCTGGGAAAGGAGCCCAGGGCCCTGTACATGTCAGGAAGTGATCTATCACCAAGCCACATCCCCACCCCAACTTGTTGACTTTTATTTGTGGGGTGCTAGGAAGTCCTTGAAGGAGTTTGGGTAAGAATGTGAACCTCTGTACATTCACCTGTGGGAGGAGGCATTATTTACCCTAATCTATGAGAAAGTATAAAGAAATGGGAGGGGGAGAATAATCTTAGAAATTTTTTTAATATTTTTTGAGACAGGGTCTCCCTTTAGTCCTAGCTGGCCTGGAGCTTACTCTGTACACCAGGCTGGCCTTGAACTCACAGAGATCTGCCTGCCTCTACCTCCCGAGGCCTTTGTGTTAATGCCCTTGAAATAAGTAATTAATAAAAAAATTTTTTTGGTCTTTTCAAGACAGAGTTCCCCTGTAGCCCCAGCTGTCCTGGAAGTCACTATGTAGACCTCCCTAAAGGCATGCACCACCACACCAGGCCATAATTAATTAATTTTGATGCTCAGGTTGGACTCAGGGCTTGTGGTATGCCTTCGAGCCACACCTCAGCCCCATTCTTCATGATGCAGAGGTTGGACTCAAGCCTATGGTTACCTTTGAGCTACACCTCAGCCCCATTCTTCATGTTCTCACTTATTTTTACTTATTTGCTTTCTTTTTCTTTTTGAGACAGGGTCTCCCTGTAGCCCCAACTGGCCTGGAACTCACAGAGATCCACCTGCCTCTGCCTCCTGGGATTAAAGGTGTGTGCCACCACACTTGTCACATTCTCCTTTATTTTTTTTAATTTTAATTTAATTTATTTTTGTATGTGTATGAATGTACTATCTGCATGTAGGTTTGTGCACCCATGTCATGCAATGCTGCAGAGGTCAGAAGAGGGTGTCAGATTCCCCTGGAACTGGAGTTCTCCTGGAATTGGAGTTACAGACAGTTCTTAGACACCATGTGGGTGCTGGGGATTGAACCTGAGTCCTCTGCAAGAGCAGTTGGTGCTCTTAACCATTAGGCTATCTCTCCAGCCCCACGTTCTCCTTTATTATATGTCTGTATCAGGTAGAGATCGTGTTTCCAGAAGACAGGGTCTCAGGTAGCCCAGGCTGGCCTTAAATTCACTATGTAGCCAAGGATAACCTTGAACTCCTGATTCTCCTTATCCTCTCAAGTGCTGGGATTGGGATAATAGGTGTGCACCTTATCACCCAGCTTCATATTACTGTATACTTGTTACAATGTGTTTGTTTGCAATAGTCACAAATGCACACTTACCATTAGATTGCTTCTTTTTTTTTTTTTTTTTTTTTTTCCATAATACCGAGAGAGGCTTTATTCCAAAAATGGCCAACTTATATAGCCAGTATGACATAATCCCAGGGCCAAATCCTAAAATTTTTGTCACTATATCCCACCCCACGGCATGGCCAGGAAGGTCCCATTGGTTGGATGTAGCTAACTTACTGAATTTTCCCATACTCTTTTTTTTTTTCACATAAATTGTATTATTTATTTCATTTTTAACAAATCTAGCCCCATGTCCCGCTCTATCCTCCCACCCCGCCAGAGCTCGAGCATTCTGCCAGACATGCTTCCATCTCATTAGTCATTCTCATATTATCCATTGGGCGAAGTTTATGTTTTTGAGAGAAGTTCACTGTTTTCAGTCAGTCTTGATGCAGTCTTTTTGTGTGTTGTTGGTGTTTCAAAATGCGTTATGCCCAACTGCTTGGACAAAAAGCTCAGGGGCCCATACACAAAAATACTTAAACTGGGTAATTGGCACTAGCATCCACAGATGAAAGATACATTCGTCGTTTTGTTTTTCCTTGGGTACTAGTGTTTTACTTTCACTCAGCATGAGTGTCCTCTAGCTCCAGCAATTTTTCAGCAAAGCTCGTGATGTCGTCTTCTCTTTACTGTGCATAGAAACTCCATGGTAGACTGTACAACATTTCTCTTCCACTTCAAAGGTTGAGGGGCATTTAGGTTGTTCCAGCTCCTGCCTATTGTGAAGAGAGCAAGCCCTAGATGCAATTTACCACTAACCCACATGGCTGTGGCTTTATTGGTAGCTCTGTCCCCCCCCCGCGTCCGGGCGTACTAGCTTCTTTGTGGGTACATGCCTAGGAGTTGGTATGGCTATGTCGGGTGGCAAGTTCATTCCAACGCCTTCCAAGGGTTCTCCACACGCTTTCCATAGGACTGTACCGCAGTTTTTAATCCCACCAGCACGGGATACGTGTTCTCCCCTTTCCCACCCCCCCAAACCTCTCCCCAGCCACTTGGCCACCCCCCCACTTTGTTTCTTGATCATAGCCAGTCTTATGGAGTACGATGATATCTTAAGTGGTTTTCATTTGCATTTCCTTAAGATTAGTGATGTTGAGCAGTCCTTGAGTGTGTTTTCAGGCATCTCTAACTCGCCCTCGCTGCCGACCAGTCTTATGTTCAGTTCTTTGCTCCATCTATTGAGCAGGTCATTTGTTTTCTTCTTTCTTTGTTTTTTGAGTAGTTTATTACTCTTCCTCCGGAAATCAATGCTTTGTCAGCATGTCATCTGCAGTGAAGGTTTCCCTCCCCATCTGTGGGATTTCTCTTCACTTCCTTGATTGTTTCTTTTGATGTACCGAAAGCTTTTGCGTTTGATGAGGTCCCCTTTGTCAATTGTCGACTTAATTCTTGCACAGCTGCTGTCTGTTCTAGGAAGTCTTTTCCTACGCCTATGTCTTGTAGTCTGCTGAAAACCTTTTCTTCTATACATCTTCAGAGTTTGGGTTTCACACCGTTGAGGTCTTTAATCCATGTGGATTTGACTTTTGTACAGGGTGGAGGTAGGGGTTTAATTTCATTCTTCCTCAGGTAGAATCCAGTTTTGCCAGCACCACAACACCAACTGCCTGAAGACTGCTTGTCTTTTCTCCATTGGGTTTCTTGGCCCCCTTGTCAATACTGCAGATGGCTGACCAATTGTAGGCTGTCTCCTGACCTTGATCTTCTAGCTTTGTTCTTGAGTAAAACGGTCTGTTTTTGTCCAGTACCAGGCTGTTTTATGACTATGACCCTGCTATTATAGTTTAAAATTGCGTATAGAGATCCTTCGTGTATGTAGCTCTTCTCCACTCAGGGTTGTTTTTGGCTATTCGGGGTCTTTGTTTTTCCAAGTGAATTTAAGCTACTTTTGTTTCCAAGCCTGGAGAAACTCTTGGGGATTTTGATTCGTATTGCATTAAATCCCGATAAAGAGTTTTGGTAACATGGACATTTTTACAATGTTAATTTTCCATCACGCACCCCTCATGAGTATGGGAGGTTTTTCTATCTTTTGATGTCATCTTAAATTTCTTTCTTTATGGGTTTTTTAAAATTTTTCGTTGTTATAAGGTCCTTCTTGCGCTGTATTTTTTGGGGTCTTCACTGGTTTGTTCCCTCACGCCGTACTTCTTATTGTTTTGAGGCTATCGTTTTTTTTTTTTTTTTTTTTTTTTTTTTTTTTTTTTTTTTTTTTTTTGTTTGTTTGTTGTTGGTGCAAAGAAAGGCCATTGATTTTTAGGTTAATTCTGTACCCTGCCACTTTACTGAAGCTGTTAACTCGTTTCTAGGAGTTTTCTGGTGCGTTTTAAGCCCATAATTTAGTAAACAATCATATCATCAGCCAAAAAGGGCATTGTTTGACTTCCTCTTTTCAATTAGTACTCCGTTAATATCCTGTCTTGTCTTATTGCTCTAAGCAAGTGTTTCAAGCACTATATGAAGAGGAATGGTGACCCTATGGGGGCAGCACTTGACCCGCGATGTTCCATACCTTTTTTTAAGGGTAATGCTTCAGTCATTTCCCAATTTAGGATAATATTGGCTGATGGTTTCTTGTATATGGCTTCAATTACATTGCTCGAGGACACCATGTATCCCTCCTATATTCCACTTCACATTATTATGGATCTTCACAAGACACCTGAAAGCGGACTTGTTTGCTGGATTTGTCAAAGGCTTTCTTCAGCATACAAATTGAGATGATGGTGGTTTTTGTCTTTGATCTTCCTCCTTTTATGTGTTTGATTTTGTTTATTGATTTTCGTATGTGAACCATCNCATTCACTGTGCTCTTTCTGTTTTTCCTAATGTAGGCACCCAGGGCTATAAACTTCCCTCTTAGGACTGCTTTTAAGGTATACCATAGGTTTGTTGTTTTGTATGTCATTGTCATTCACTCCAGGAATGTTTTTATCCTTTCTTTATCTCTTCCTTTGACCCATTCATTATTCAGAGTGTGTTGTTAGTTCATGTGTTTCTTGTACGCAGAAGGGGCTTGTCCTGGTGTGATGTTGAGCTTCATTGCATGTGGTCTGACAGGATGCATGAAATTAATTTTTTTTTTTTTTTTTTTTTTTTTCAATCTTTTTGTATGTGTAGAGGTTTCTTCTGTGTGCCAGGATGTGGTTCGATTTTGGAGAATGTTCCGTTGGGGTGCTGCGAGAAAGTGTATTCTCTGGTATTAGGATGGAATGTTCGTGATGTCTATGGGGTCCATTTTCTGTAGCATATTCATTCAGTTCAGATGTATCTTCTGTTTATTTTTTGTCCTGTTGACCTATCCAAAAGGACTCAGTGGGTTTTTGAAATCTCCCACTATGAGTTGTGCTGGGGTTAGTCTGTGACTTGTGTCCTTGGAGAAGAATGTCTTTTAAAGTTTGGTGCACCAGAATTTGGGCCATATATATTCATAACTGTGAAACCTTCATGGTGAATTTGTTCCTTTGATGAATGTAATGGCCTTCTTTGTCTTCTGAATTCTTTTACTTTGAAGTCTATTTTATCCGATATTAAAATAGCAACACCTGCTTCTTTTGGTACCCTTTGCTTGAATATTTTTTCCATCCCTTCACTTTAAGGTGGTGCCTTCCTGAGGAAGATGTGTTTCTTGTAGACAGCATATCGATGGATTTCTGTTTCCTAATCCAGTCTCCCATTCTATGTCTTTTGATTGGGGGAATTTAGTCATTAATATTTAAGGTTATGACTGTAGTTTGTGTTGCTTCCTTTTGCCTTATTATCCATCTGCGGGTTTTTTGATTTAGGTTTCTACGTCTGCAGTTATGCTTCTATTAATTTCTTCTTTCTAGGTTCCTGGGGGTGGTTGATCCTTTCTTCTGTTCTTTGAATTGCTTCAAGTATTCTCTGAAGGGGGTTGGCCCTTTTCCGGACATGTATTCTTTAGGTTGTTCTATGCATGGATAAAGATTTTCCTCTCTCTTCCACTATGATTGACATTTTTGCTGGGTATAGTTAACCTGGGCTGGCATCCATTGTCCTCAACACTGGGAATGCTTTGCTCCAGGTTCTTTCTTGCTTTCATCATTTGCGATGAGAAGTCCGTTGTAATTCATATATGGGTTTCCCCTTAAGTTACTTGTTTTTTTTCTCTTGTCGCTTTAAGTCTTTTGTCTTTGTTTTTGGTTTGTCTAGCCATTTTAACTATGATGTGGAAAGGAGAGTTTCTTTCTGGTCTTGTCTGTTGGAGTTTCTCTGTGCTCATTATATTGGTATTGGGTTTGTACCTTTTTGTTTTTGGGGGACTAGTTTTTTTCATCTATTATTATGTTCGATGAAGATCTGATCCATTACCCCATTTCTTGGGATTCTTCTCCTTCCTCTATTCCTATTGATGCGGAGGCTTGATTCTTTTCATAGTGTCCCACAGGCTACTGGTTGTTCCAATTTTTTGTATTTTTAATTTTTATAATCTTCTCCTTGAGGTTTTAGTTGTTCTGTTGTTATCTTTCCAGGTTCTGATATTCTTTGTCTGCTTCCTCCATTCTGCTTTGTCGGTTTTTTCATTCCTTTCCTCTTGAATGGATGAGTTGATTTCCTTTCATTCCTTTCTGATTTCTTTAGTGTTTTATTCTTTTTGGAGCTTCTCGATCTCTTGTTGTAGCTCTTTTGTTCGCTGGTTGGTTTCTTTTTCTTTTTCAGCATTGGATCTTTCAGTGTTTCTACTTCTTCCGGAACTTGTCATTCCTCTCTCTCTGGTCCTTCTTGAGTTCTCATTCTCTTTCTTAGTTCTTTAATTTGTTCTTTTTGAAATTTGTATTTCTTTTCTAGTATGGTTCTCAATTGTGTTTCTGAGGTCTGTTTCCCTGGGGCATCCCCGAGGGATCCCACTGCAGGAGTCTTCCATAGGGTTGGTAAAGCTTGGCGTGGGATTATCCTGCCCCTTTTCAGTGTAGTCTCTTCTTCGTGATCCTGGCATATGGGCTTCTCCTTGCCTGTATTCCAATTGCAATGTGAGTCCTAAATGCCTCTTCACTGTGTTGAAGGCTTGCTTTGCTTGCCTTCAGATGCTTCTTTGTAATCTCAGTTGGCGGGGGTGGGGGGGGCTCATCAGCCCACGCCCCGGCTCCTGCCAATGGGCTCAGGAGATCTCAAATCTGGCCATTAGATTGCTTCTTTAAAGCAAACACCTGAAATCAGTAGCATAACCCTGTCGCAGACACCTTACATACTTTTTATTATTGTATCTCTCCTATCAAACATGTCAAGTGTTATGAAAATACAGAGAAACTTATAATTCTGAGAATTACTAATAATTTTTGAAATTTTCTATTTTTATTGACAATTGCTCATAATTTTCAATGTTAATGCATTTATTTAGAGTCTCACTATGTAGCCCAGGCTGGCCTTGTACTCAACATACTCCTGCCCCTCCCTCACAAGTTCTGGGTTACAGGCATGAACTGCAATGCCTGCCTAAGAATTACTGTTCTTAGCCAAGCATGGTGGCCCACGCCTTTAATCCCAGCACTCAGGAGGCAGAGGCAGGTAGATCTCTGTGACTTTAAGCCCTGGTCTACATAGCGAGTTCCAGGACAGCTGGGGCTACAGGGAGACCCTGTCTCAAGAACAAAACAATTTTTTTAATGTTTTATTCATTGTTTTTATTTTATGGGTATGAGTATGAATGTTTGCAGGCACTTCTACATGAAATGCCTGACGAGGCCAGAAGAGTGCTTTGGAGCCCCTGGAACTGAAGTTATAGATGGTTGTTAGCTGCCATGTGGATGCTGGGAATCCAACCTAGGTCCTCTGCAAGAGCAGCCAGTGTTCTGAACTGCCAAGCTATCACTCCAATGATGAATGGTATCCCTCATCTGTGGATGCTAGTACCAAGTATCTAGTTGTAAGGCAAACTGAGCAACATTACTGTTATATTCCTTGTGATCTGAAAACAACTGTGCTCTTGTATTGTGAATCCCTTAACAAGTTCTAGAATTAACCTACCATTTATTTTCAGACTTTGGGATTTTGGTATATGGGTGACGGGTATGTATGCATATTTAGAGTAATATAAAATCAGAATGGAGGGGCTGGAGAGATGGCTTAGCGGTTAAGAGCACCAACTGCTCTTGCAGAGGACCCGGGTTCGATCCCCAGCACCCACATGGTGGCTGAGAACTGTCTGTAACTCCAATTCCAGGAGAACTCCAGTTCCAGGGGAATCTGACACCCTTTTCTGACCTTCGTGGCATTACACAACACGGGTGCACAAACCTACATGCAGACAGTACATTTGTACACATAAATAAATAAATGAATAAATAAATAAAAATTAAAAATAAAATCAGAATGGAAAAATGTGAATCATAAAATATGATTTGGGCACACGCCTTTAATCCTAGCACTTGGGAGGCAGAGACAGGCGGATCTTTGTGAGTTCAAGGCCAGCCTGGTCTACAAGGTGAGTTCCAGGACAGCTGGGGCTACAGGGAGACCCTGTCTTGAAAAGACCAAAAAAAATATGATTTGGAAATAGCATACAGTTTGTCTTCAGATGATATAATTTTAGTATAGCTGATATATATATATATATGTATATATATGCATACATTGAAGTGATACCAGTTGAAGGGAATGACAAGAACCCGGGTCCTCTGTAAGAGCTGTCGGCGCTCTTAACTGCTAAGCCATCTCTCCAGCTCAAGGGCAATCTTAAGGCACTCTATCATATTCTCTGGGACACTTACACTGTGACTTCCCTTGCTCCAAGGCTCAGGAAGGACAAGAACTCTTCTGAGAACCACATGTATCCTTCTTTAGGAAAGGCTGGGCTCTATACTATAACAATGAACAATGGGAAACAGTTTTAGTTTTCATTGATGTCTTCAAATATTAGGGACAGTCAGACTGATCCCACTACTGTGACTATTAGATAATGCTATGCTAAATGGAAATGTCCAGACACATAGAACGGTGTTACTATAAGAGTCCTGGCCACTGGGCGTGGTGGCACACACCTTTAATCCTAGCACTCGGGAGGCAGAGGCAGGCAGATCTTTGTGTGTTCAAAGCCAGCCTGGTCTATAGAGTGAGTTCCAGGACAGCTGGGGCTACAGGGAGACCCTGTCTCGAAAAGACAAAAAAAAAAAAAAAAGTCTTGGCCAAAGGCCAGAGCATCTGTGACGCAGACAATTTGGTTCTGATACCAACCAGACTCCACAAGTGTAAGAGTACAGTGTAGCACCACCCTCGCTACAGGCGTCAGTTACAAGCTTGGGGGGTTAGGGGGAGAGGGGTCCAGGCTTTCTACAGTTTGGAATCTGAGGGTTCCTAGAACTTCCTCAGGTTTGATAATTTGTTAGAACAACTCATAGAACTTACAAAAGAGCCATCCCTACCATTATGGTTTAATCATTAGGATACAAATCAGGACCAGCCAAACGAAGGATGTAATGATTAATCATCAGCTTGACTGAATTAGGAATCACTTAGGAGTCCTAATTCATTTGGCTGAGGGAATTTCCAGAGAGGTTTAACTGAGGAGGGAAGACCCACCCTGAATGTGAATAAACTGGGTCCCAGACTGGTAAAAAGGGGAAGCCACCTGGGCACCAGCATTCATCTCTCTGCTTCCCGACCGCAGACTGACCACAGATCTAAGATGNCATTCACTGTGCTCTTTCTGTTTTTCCTAATGTAGGCACCCAGGGCTATAAACTTCCCTCTTAGGACTGCTTTTAAGGTATACCATAGGTTTGTTGTTTTGTATGTCATTGTCATTCACTCCAGGAATGTTTTTATCCTTTCTTTATCTCTTCCTTTGACCCATTCATTATTCAGAGTGTGTTGTTAGTTCATGTGTTTCTTGTACGCAGAAGGGGCTTGTCCTGGTGTGATGTTGAGCTTCATTGCATGTGGTCTGACAGGATGCATGAAATTAATTTTTTTTTTTTTTTTTTTTTTTTTCAATCTTTTTGTATGTGTAGAGGTTTCTTCTGTGTGCCAGGATGTGGTTCGATTTTGGAGAATGTTCCGTTGGGGTGCTGCGAGAAAGTGTATTCTCTGGTATTAGGATGGAATGTTCGTGATGTCTATGGGGTCCATTTTCTGTAGCATATTCATTCAGTTCAGATGTATCTTCTGTTTATTTTTTGTCCTGTTGACCTATCCAAAAGGACTCAGTGGGTTTTTGAAATCTCCCACTATGAGTTGTGCTGGGGTTAGTCTGTGACTTGTGTCCTTGGAGAAGAATGTCTTTTAAAGTTTGGTGCACCAGAATTTGGGCCATATATATTCATAACTGTGAAACCTTCATGGTGAATTTGTTCCTTTGATGAATGTAATGGCCTTCTTTGTCTTCTGAATTCTTTTACTTTGAAGTCTATTTTATCCGATATTAAAATAGCAACACCTGCTTCTTTTGGTACCCTTTGCTTGAATATTTTTTCCATCCCTTCACTTTAAGGTGGTGCCTTCCTGAGGAAGATGTGTTTCTTGTAGACAGCATATCGATGGATTTCTGTTTCCTAATCCAGTCTCCCATTCTATGTCTTTTGATTGGGGGAATTTAGTCATTAATATTTAAGGTTATGACTGTAGTTTGTGTTGCTTCCTTTTGCCTTATTATCCATCTGCGGGTTTTTTGATTTAGGTTTCTACGTCTGCAGTTATGCTTCTATTAATTTCTTCTTTCTAGGTTCCTGGGGGTGGTTGATCCTTTCTTCTGTTCTTTGAATTGCTTCAAGTATTCTCTGAAGGGGGTTGGCCCTTTTCCGGACATGTATTCTTTAGGTTGTTCTATGCATGGATAAAGATTTTCCTCTCTCTTCCACTATGATTGACATTTTTGCTGGGTATAGTTAACCTGGGCTGGCATCCATTGTCCTCAACACTGGGAATGCTTTGCTCCAGGTTCTTTCTTGCTTTCATCATTTGCGATGAGAAGTCCGTTGTAATTCATATATGGGTTTCCCCTTAAGTTACTTGTTTTTTTTCTCTTGTCGCTTTAAGTCTTTTGTCTTTGTTTTTGGTTTGTCTAGCCATTTTAACTATGATGTGGAAAGGAGAGTTTCTTTCTGGTCTTGTCTGTTGGAGTTTCTCTGTGCTCATTATATTGGTATTGGGTTTGTACCTTTTTGTTTTTGGGGGACTAGTTTTTTTCATCTATTATTATGTTCGATGAAGATCTGATCCATTACCCCATTTCTTGGGATTCTTCTCCTTCCTCTATTCCTATTGATGCGGAGGCTTGATTCTTTTCATAGTGTCCCACAGGCTACTGGTTGTTCCAATTTTTTGTATTTTTAATTTTTATAATCTTCTCCTTGAGGTTTTAGTTGTTCTGTTGTTATCTTTCCAGGTTCTGATATTCTTTGTCTGCTTCCTCCATTCTGCTTTGTCGGTTTTTTCATTCCTTTCCTCTTGAATGGATGAGTTGATTTCCTTTCATTCCTTTCTGATTTCTTTAGTGTTTTATTCTTTTTGGAGCTTCTCGATCTCTTGTTGTAGCTCTTTTGTTCGCTGGTTGGTTTCTTTTTCTTTTTCAGCATTGGATCTTTCAGTGTTTCTACTTCTTCCGGAACTTGTCATTCCTCTCTCTCTGGTCCTTCTTGAGTTCTCATTCTCTTTCTTAGTTCTTTAATTTGTTCTTTTTGAAATTTGTATTTCTTTTCTAGTATGGTTCTCAATTGTGTTTCTGAGGTCTGTTTCCCTGGGGCATCCCCGAGGGATCCCACTGCAGGAGTTTTCCATATGGTTCGTAAAGCTTGGCGTGGGATTATTCCTGCCCCTTTTCAGTGTAGTCTCTTCTTGTGATCCTGGGCATAGGGGCTTCTCATTGCCTGTATTCCAATTCCAATGTGAGGTCCTAAATGCCTCTTCACGTGTTGAAGGCTTGCTTTGCTTGGCTCAGAGGCTTCTTAGTAAATCTCAGTTGGCGGGGCTGGGGGGGGCTATCAGCCAACGCCCCGGGCTCCTGCCAATGGGCCAGGAGATCTCAAATCTGGCCATTAGATTGCTTCTTTAAAGCAAACACCTGAAATCAGTAGCATAACCCTGTCGCAGACACCTTACATACTTTTTATTATTGTATCTCTCCTATCAAACATGTCAAGTGTTATGAAAATACAGAGAAACTTATAATTCTGAGAATACTAATAATTTTTGCAAATTTTCTATTTTTATTGACAATTGCTCATAATTTTCAATGTTAATGCATTTATTTAGAGTCTCACTATGTAGCCCAGGCTGGCCTTGTACCTCAACATACTCCTGCCCCTTACCTCCAAGTTCTGGGTTACAGGCCTGATGAACTGCCAATATGCCTGCCAAGAAATACTGTTTTAGCAATGCATGGTGGCCCACGCCTTTTAATCCCAGCACTCCGGAGGCAGAGTCAGGTAGATCTCTGTGACTTTAAGCCCTGGTCTACATAGCGAGTTACAGGGACAGCTGGGGCTACAGGGAGACCTGTTTTTTTTTTTTTTTATTTTTTTAATGTTTATTTCATTGTTTTTATTTATGGTATAGTATGAATGTTTGCAGGCACTTCTACATGAAATGCCTGACGAGGCCAGAAGAGTGCTTGGAGCCCCTGGAACTGAAGTTATAGATGGGTTAGCTGCATGTGGATGCTGGGAATCCCACCTAGGTTCTCTGCAAGAGCACAGCCAGTGTTCTGAACTGCCAAGCTATCACTCCAATTATGAAGGCTATCCCTCATCTGTGGATTGCTAGTACAAAGTATCTAGTTGTAAGGCAAACTGAGAAACATTACTGTTATATTCCTTGCTGATCTGAAAACACCTGTGCTCTCTTATATTGTAGAATCCCTTATACAAGTTCTAGAATTCATTAAACCACCATTATTTTCAGACTGGGATTTTGGTATATGGCGTTGACGGGTATGTATGCCATATTTAGAGGTATATAAAGCACAAGAATGGAGGGGCTGGAGAGATGGCTTAGCGGTTTTAAGAGCACCAATGTCTTGCAGAGGACCCGGGTCGATCCCCAGCACCCACATGGTGGCTGGAACTGTCTGGAACTCCACTTCCAGGAGAACTCCAGATTTCCAGGGGAAATTCGACACCTTCTGGACCTTCGTGGCATTACACAACACGGGTGCACAAACCTACATTGCAGACAGTACATTTGTACACATAAATAATAAATGAATAAATAAATAAAATTTAAAATAAACTCAGAACTGGAAAAAAAAATGTGAATCAAAAATATGATTTGGGCAGCACACGCCTTTAATCCTAGCACTGGGAGGTCAGAGATCAGGCGGATCTTTGTGAGTTCAAGGCCAGCCTGGTTCTACAAGGTGCCGTTCCAGGACAGGCTGGGGCTACAGGGGACCCTGTCTTGAAAAGACCAAACAAAAAATGATTTGGAAAATTACTGAAGTGGAGAAAGAAGAATAAAATATTATAAAATATAAAATATTATATATATATATATATTTTTATATATATATATTCTATATATATAAAACTTATATATATATATATAAAAAAAAAAAAAAAAAAAAAAAAAAAAAAAAAAGGACCAAAAATAAATAATAAATAAAAACCCAAACTGAAACAGTGAAGTTCTTCCCAAAACACTAATCCTGTGCTTTGAAACTAAAACTCTGAAGACTCAAGGAAAAAGTCTGCATAGACCTGTATGGCAGAACGCGATGACTTGTGTGGGGTGGGGGGTATGGAACGGGAAATGACTCTAAATTGGATGGGAAATGTATGGATGTATGAAAAAGTTTACATAACAATAACAATTATATTTCAAAAAAACTTAATGGTATATCACACTAATAATATCACAATATCATGCTAATTGCCCTTTTTTAGTAGCTTGTATTTGTTTCACTTGGTGTGTCTGCTTTTTTTTTTTTTTTTTTTTGTTGAGAACAGGGTTCACTATGTGTAACCCTGGCTGACTTGAAACTCACAAAGATCTGCCTGCTTCTGCCTCTGGAGTGGTAGGATTAAAGTCAGGACTACTGCACCCTGCTAGTTTAGCTCGTTTTTAGACATGATTGGGCTAACCTCGAACTCATGATCCTCTTGCCTCTGGCTCGAAAGTGCTGGGGTCACAGGTTTCTATATTTTACCAGGCTCAGGTCTAGCCTCTTAGTCTTTGATTCTTACAGATACTGATACAACACCAGGTTTTTTTGGGTGAGAGATAGCCTAAGCGTTACGAGCCACCGGCCTGCTCTGGCAGGGGACCCGGTTCTGATCCCCAGCACCCACCACATGGCGGCTACACCGTAAAACTCCAATTCCAGGAGGAAACTCCAATTCCAGGAGAAACTCGACACTCCAGGGACTCCGGACTCTCTGACGGCATTGCACGACGGGTGCATAAAACCTGATGCCCGCCAGTCAATTCATACCCCATCCAAAAAATAAATCAAATTAAAAAAAATGCTTTTAAAAAAGAGATTTCTTTCATTTGCATTGACATCAGTTGATCTGCTAAAAATACACCTCAAGTACAGGTTGCTTCCTATCAGCCTGTTAGCCCGCTCACTTTCATAGAGCTTGCCCTCCGTCCACTTTTACTGTTCAAATGGATATTCTTTTTGCAACCTCGGATTTTAGGTCAGTTTCTGATTTCATGCGCCATTCTCATCTCCTCTCTTGCATTTCTCTACTAAGTATCTAAACGTGGCTATAACCTACAGCAAAATCTCAAAGGCTAAAAAAAAGCCCATGAACACTGAGTAGTATTCAAATAATGTGACATTTGGGCTTCAATGCGCAGAATCCCACATTGAAATTGAGTTTAAGTACTTACTTTGCCTCTGAAACTTTTCTGTTGGGTCACCATTCATCAGATTTATAGAAAGTAAACTATGTACATCAACCCATTACTATTTATTTTCAAGGAAACTTTCTGATAGCAGCAGGCGGGGCCAGAAACATCACTTCTGGTTTTGAAATGAGGTGAGTCTATGCAGATGGGCTGCTGATGTCATTAAGATATTATGCTGGGAGCTGGGCGTGGTGGTGCACGCCTTTAATCCTAGCACTTGGGAGGCAGAGGCAGGTGAATCTTTGTGAGTTCAAGGCCAGCCTGGTCTACAGAGTGAGTTCCAGGACAGCTGGGACTACAGGGAGACCCTGTCTCAAAAAGACCAAAAAAAGAAAAAAAAAATATTACGCTGGGATTGGTGGCGCATGCCTTTAATCCCAGCATGCGGGAGGCAGAGGCAGGCAGATCTCTGTGAGTTCAAGGCCAGCCTAGTCTACAGAGAGAGTTCCAGGCCAGCTGGGACTAAAGGGGGGAAAAAAAAAGATTTTTCAGGCTTTTTTATTTCTTTTCTGTCTTTGTCTAAGAGTGAACCCCCAGGGCCTTGCACATGCTAGCCAAATGCTCTGCCACTGAGTTACATCCCCAGCCCTTGTTCTTCCAAGATTGCCTATCTATATAGCCCAGATTTGCATCAGTCTTTATTTTCATATAAGCAAATGAGCTTACCTGACATAGCAGGTATCTACTGCCAAATTTAAATAAGATTTTGGATGTATTTTTAGCAATTCAATCCTACCTACAGAGTGCTGGGATTGTAGGCATGCATCACTTTGTCTGGCTCAGCCCAATTTTTCTTTTTCAGATCTGCCTGCCTCTGCCTCCCAGTGCTGGGCTGGGATTAAAGGTGTGTACCACCATGATTTGCAGTTCAGCCAGATTTAATAACTTCATATATTCATATATATATCCCATCATCCCTGCATTGACCTAGGACTGACTGAGCAGGATGCAGTAGGTAATAGAAGTATGGGGGGGGGCATTGCTGGAGAGATAGCTCAGCAGTTAAGAGCACTGGCTGCTCTTGCAGAGGACCCAGGTTTGTTTGGTTCCCAGCATGCACTGGCAGCTCATAACCATCTGTAACTTTAGTTCCAGGGGATCTGATGCCCTCCTCTGGCCTCCAATAGGCACTGTACACACAGTTGTTTGCATACATACCTATAGGCAGACATTCATAAAATAAAAATAAAGAAATATTTTTCTAAAGCTGTTAAAGCAGGGTGTGGTGGCACATACCTTTAATCCCATCACTCAGGAGGCAGAGGCAAGTAGTCTGTGAGATCAAGGCCAGCAAGGTCTTCATAGCAAGTTTCAGGTCTAGGTCATCTGTGGCCACAGAGAGACCCTGTCTCTAAAAGACCAAGGGAATAGATGTTAAGAGGGAAATGAGGGGCTGGAGAAATGGTTCAGTGGTTAAGAGTGCTGACGGATGTTGCAGAGGACCCAGGTTCGATTCCCAGCAACCACATGGTGGCTAAGAACTGTCTTTAAGCCAGGTGTGGTGGCACATGCCTTTAATCCTAGCACTCGGGAGGCAGAGGCAGGTGGATCTCTGTGAGTTCAAGTCAGCCTGGTCTACAGAGTGAGTTCCAGGACAGCGGGGGCTATAAGGAGACCCTGTCTCAAAAATAAATAAAAAAAAATAAATACAAATTAAAAAAAGAGGGAAATGAGCCTAGATAGCTGAGATGAGTGAGGACTCTCAGAGAGGAGGGAGAGCACTCTCAGAGAGGAGTGAGGACTCTCAGAGAGGAGGAAGAGCACTAGGACAAAGAGGCTTCCTGAGTTGGTGAGCATGCCTTGGGAAAGTGAAAGTGCTGGTATCATTAGGCCACCTTAGAAACATCAGTGAGGTTTCATCAGCACTTGTTCCTGTAACTTTCTGTTGCTACTAGGAAACCAGTGGGACTTTCTCTTCCATAATAAGCAGGCCCAACTCTTACCACTCTCTGTCCTTCCTGGAGGCTGTGGCCACATGGAGCTACTGGGTGGAAGATCATGCTAACATGGTGGGAAGGATCTCCAAGTCTACACATGAGGTGTTTGCAGGGGCTCATGCCTGTCAGGAAGTGTGATGACACTAGGATTCATCATTCATCCCATTATTTATTTATTTAATTTTTGTCGTCCCCCCCCCATTTTTTTTGGATGCAGGGTTTCTCTAGAGCCCCAGCTGGTCTGGAACTCACTATGTAGACTAGGCTGGCCTCAATTTCACAGAGATCCACCTGCCTTTGCCTCCCCAGTGCTGGGATTAAAGTTGTGTACCACCATGCCCAGCCTGTGTTCATCCCTTTTAAACAGCTAATAGCTAGTCCCATAAAAAAATTATCCCAGTTTGGGGACTGGAGAGATGGCTCAGCAGTTAAGAACACTGTTGCTCTTGCAGAGGATCTGGATTCAGTTCTCAGCATCCACATGTCAGCTAACAACCATCCCTAACTACAGTTTCAGGGGATCCGACACCCTCTTCTGGCCCCTGTAGGCACTGTACCACACAAGTGCATTTAGGTACATCCAGACAAAACACCCATACACATAAAATAAAAATAAATAAATCAAAAAAATTAAAACCAAAAATAATCCTGATTTAACCAAAACATCCTCCTCCGCCCATTATAGTAATAAACTGACATTGTAGAAGGTTTGAGGGAGACATTTTGCGCTGTAGACACCTTACACAGTAGCCCAAAACCCCAAATCGAATACCTTTTAACCACAAAAGGATCCCCCCATCTCTTGTAGGTTTTTCTCACAGCCTTGGATCCAGTCCAGGTTCACATTTTACACATTCTGTGGTCTGTAGTATTTGAACTTAATTACGTAGCAGCTGTTTCCCAGAATCCCCTCCCCTGGATGGTTTCAGGTGAGCGTTGGCCACAAGAGGAAGTTGTGTAAGATCAGGAAGGCAGAAGAGGAGCAGAGAGGGTTACTCTCTGAAGGTCATCATGGTCACATGTAGTGAGAAGTGTTAGTGAGCTTGTCTTGGCTTTGCTCTGATGAGTGTCAGAAACCTTTCCAGACCGCTGGCTTTGTTGCCACCAGAGACCCAGATGTATCACCAGATACTCGGCCGTGGACTTGCCAGGGTGGCAGTGACATAAAACCCTGGGAGCTTTCCCACCACAGTCCTCTATCAGGGAGCTGGTATGCTTGACTTCCCAACTGGTAGCTCCTTTCTGATCCTGACTGGCCTCTTGTCCTTCACTTCCTCAATTCCTTCCATTATTAGGAATTGGCTTATAATAAATTTGTCTCATTCAGTGGTTCTGCTTCCCTGACAATACATCTGACTGTAGCTTCAGGCATATTTAAAATTTTTTAAATTTTATGTGTGTGTACATATTGCCTACTTGTATACAAGTGGACCTGTGTCATGCAATGCTGGAGAAGTCAGAAGAGGGTGTTGGATTCCACTGGAGCTGGAGTTATGGACAGTTGTTAGCTACCATGTGGGTCCTGGGAACCAAACCTGGGTCTTGTATAAGAACAGCCAGTGCTTTTAACCAGGGAGCCATCTTTCCAGCCCTCAGGAACACTTTTTGTTTTCTTTTCTTTTGTTTTGTTATCACATCTCTACCCCAGGCTGACTTTGAACTTGCTATGAGGATGCGAATGACCTTGAACTTCTGATCCTTCTGCCTCTTCCAACCAAGTGCTGGGATACAGAAGTGCACCACCATGCTTGGTTTTTGTGGTCTTGAGGATTGAACTCAGGGCTTCATGCATGCCAGGTAAGCAATCTACTAACTGAGCTATATCCCTAGCCTTCTTTTTAAAAATTGCATTTTGGGGCTGGAGAGATGGCTCAGTAGTCCTTTGCTCTTGCAAAGGACCCGGGTTTGATTCCCAGCACCCACATGGCAGCTAAGAACCATCTTTAAGTCGGGCATGGTGGTGCACGCCTTAAATCCTAGCACTTGGGAGGCAGAGGCAGGTGGAACTCTGTGAATTTAAGGCCAGCCTGGTCTACAGAATGAGTTCCAGACTAGCTGGGGTTATAGGAAGACCCTGTCAAAAAATAAATAAAAAATAAATAAATAAAAATAAAAAATAAGTAAATAATAAAATTGCATTTATTTATTTATGTGTATGCACACTTGTTCATGTGTGTTGTGTATGTGTGTGTTTCTGTGTGAATGCATGCACATGGTGTCACAGTGCTCCTTTGGAGGTCAGAGGACAACTTGTGGGAGTCAGTTCTCTCCTTCTACCATGTGTATCCTGGGGATTGAATTCATGCCATAAGGCTGTCAGCCCTGGTGGTAATCACCTTTACTCCCTTAGCCAGCCCAGTGATTTCATTTTCTTTTATAGCTGAAAAAATTCCATCATATATATGTACCAGATTTTGTTTTTCCATTCATTTGTTAATGGACACCTAGGCTGGCTCTAGTTCTAGCTATTGTAACTAATGCACAATAAGCATGCACGGATCTCTGTGCTATCTTAACTTACATAAGGTGGTTCAATTTTTAGTTTTAGTTTTTTTTGTTATTTTGTTGTTGTTGTTGTTGTTTTGAGCAATCTTCACACTGACTTCCTCAGTGGCTACACTAGTTTACACAGTCCGCCAGCAGTGCATAAAAGTTCCTTCCTCTTTCCCCATATCCTTGCCAGCATTTCTTTTCTTTTCTCTTTCTCTCTTTCTTTCTTTTTTTGACACGGTCTTCCTGTAGCTCCAGCTGTCCTGGAACTCACTATGTAGGCCTGGCTTTGAACACACAGAGATCTGCCTGCCTCTGCATCCTGAGTGCTGGGATTAATGGTATGCATCATCATGCCCAGCTTCAGAACAGTTTTATGTAGCCCTGACTAGGTCTCACTATATAGATCAGGCTGGTCTCCAACTCACAGAGACCTTCCTGCCTCTCTGCTTTCCAAGTGCTGGGATTAAAAGTGTGCCCCACCATGCCCAGCACTCAAAACAGTTTTAATTTGTACTTCCCTGATGGCTAAGGAGGTTGAAAATACTTTTTCAAATATTTAATGGGCATTATTGTTGTTACTTTTTTTTTTTGTCTTTTTGAGACAGGGTCTCCCTGTAGCCTCAGCTGTCCTGGAACTCACTATGGAGACCAGGCTGGCCTTGAACTCACAGAGATATTCCTGCCTCTTTCTCCCGAGTGCTGGGATTAAAGGTGTGCACCACCACACCACACCACACCACACCACACCCAGCTTGTTGTTTGTTACTATTATTATGCATACTGGGTTTAAAGGTAAGGCTTTGCACCTTCTAGGCACGTACCAAACCACTGAAATATACTCCTAGCCTTTTGGCTGTTTCCTGTTTTGAGACATCTCATTAAATTGTTCAGGCGGCTTCAGACTTGATTTGTCTCTCAGCTGGGATCACAGGCCTGTGCTACCAGACCCTGCTTGTATTCCTTCTTTAAGGTATTGTCTGTTCAGTTCATTAGCTCATTTATTTATTGATCGGATAATGTGGGGGAGGAGAATATTGAATTTTTACAGCTCTCAATATATTCTATATCTTAATCTTTTGTCTGATGTGTAATTAATTGGTAAAGAGTTTTTTTTCCCATTCCATAGGCTGTTTTCTTAACTTATGATTGTTTCCTCTGCTGTGAAATTTTTATAAATTTTGTGTAATCTCATTTGTATGGGGCCAGTCCTTTATAAGATAAATGAGACCTTGTCCCCCTGAAAAACAACAAAAATGAAAACAAAAACTGAGGCTGGAGAGATAGCTTACCAGTTATGAGCACTGGCTGCTCTTGCAGAAGATCCTAGTTCAGTTCCCAGCACCCACATCTGGCAGATCACAGCCACCTGTAACTCTAGCTCCTCTTCTGGTCTCCATGGCAATGAACTCACATATATAAACCCACATACATATACACCTATATAAATAGTTTAAAAGTAATAAAAATACAGTTAAAAAACATGGTACTAGAAGAGCTGGCTTAGCAGGTAAGAGCACTGGCTGCTCATACAGAGGATCCAGGTTTGGTTCCTAGCACTCACATGGCAGCTAACAATGGTCCATAACTCCAGTTCCAAGGGATCTGATGCCCTCTTCTGACCTCCTGGGCACTCCTTGAGTGTGGTGCACTTACATACATGCATGCAAAGCACTCATACATATAAAATAAACTACTTATAAAAATATTTTATTTATTTATTTATTTTTTTTTGGTCTTTTTGAGACAGGGTCTCCCTGTAGCCCCAGCTGTCCTGGAACTCACTCTGTAGACCAGGCTGGCCTTGAACTCACAAAGATCTGCCTGCCTCTGCCTCCCAAGTGCTAGGATTAAAGGCGTGTGCCACCACGCCCGGCAATTTATTTATTTATTTTGAGACAGGGTCTATCTATAGGCTTAGAACTTGCTATGTAGACCAGGCTGGCCTTGAACTCACAAAGATCTGCTTGCCTCTACCTCCTGAGTGCTGGGATTAAAGGTGTGCACCACCATACCTGGCTTCAAAAATGTTTTAAAAACAATCACTGGGGGCTGGGAGATAGCCTAGCGGTTAAGAGCGCCGACTGCTCTTGCAGAGGAGCCGGGTTCGATCCCCAGCACCCACATGGCGGCTGAGAACCGTCTGTAGTCTGTAACTCCAATTCCAGGAGAACTCCAGTTCCAGGGGAATCCGACACCCTAAAAAAAAAAAAAAAAAGAAAAAAAAATCACAAATTTTTGTATACATGTAACATTACTATTTATTAAATATGACAGCAAATCTGCATACTAATGAAATCAAGTGTTTATTTTACCTAAAGAATTAAATCTTAACTGGATATTTCATTCTGCAAGAACCAGACTATCTCCAAAATTTTTCAGAGTTGACTATTTTGAATATACAATCCTAGGTGCTGAGAATACGACTTCTCATAAATACGTAGTATGAAGTAGCAGGAGTACAATTCAGAAATTGCTGGAAATTCTCAAGCCAAGATTCATTTAATGACTTCTTTTTTTTTAATGGAATATGTCAGCAGCAGCTCAAACAGCAATTTTTAAAATCAAACATTCTACCAACATGCGATCAAAATATATACTATTTTGATACTTCCATAGTGAGGAATGATGGTAGGAAAATATCGAAAGTCTTTGTTTTTCATGAAAGCATGATCCTATAAAAGCGAACAACTTTGCATGTCTAGTAAGGCACTGCAGTTTGTAGCACACACTAGTCTCCAACCTGAGCCAAGGTGTTTCAGGTAGCTTTCACTGGCATTGTGTGATGCTAGTCACCAGCAGTGCAACATGCAAATGCTATGTGTTCAGACCCAAGGCACCACTCAGGAGAGCACTGTGACATCTGGATTCACTATACATTTCATTATTTGTTTTGTTTTAGTCTGTTTTGTTTGAGACTGGGTTTCACTATATAGCCCTGAGTGACCTGGAACTCCCTAAGTAGACTAAACTGGCCTTGACCTCACAGAGATCCACCTGCCTCTACCTCCTGGTTTACACATCTGATTTTGAATTAACTTCTGACCAGTAGGCATTCAGGAACTTACCATTGCCATTTTTTTGTTGTTGTTCTTTTCAAGGCAGGGTCTCCCTTTAGTCCCAGCTGGCCTGGAGCTCACTATGTAGACCAGGCTGGCCTTGAACTCACAGGGATCCGCCTGCCTCTGCCTCCCAAGTGCTGGGACTAAGGGCATGTGCCACCACGCC
This sequence comes from Rhizomys pruinosus, assembly GCA_009823505.1. NCBI lineage: Eukaryota > Metazoa > Chordata > Mammalia > Rodentia > Spalacidae > Rhizomys > Rhizomys pruinosus. The sequence goes on from VZQC01014834.1 coordinate 3,712,735, forward strand.
CAGCTGCCATTTTTTTTTTTCAACTCTCACATTCATTTTTGAAGATCATGACAACTTAAGAAGCCTTGCTCTATTGTTTAGATTACATTCATTTACATTTATTTGTATGTGCACATACATGCACGTGTCACAGTACATGTATGGAAGTCAGGGGACAACTCTCATGAGTCAGTTCTCCCTTGCCACCGTGTGAGTCCCAGGGGTCAAACTCAGGTTTTCAGGCTTCTTGGCAATCACCCTTAGCAGCTGAGCCACCTTGCTGGCCTGCTACGGTCTAGTATTTTCTTTATTTTATTTTCTTTATTATTTTTTATGTGTATGAGTGTACTGTCTGCGTGTAGGTTGGAGTACCTGTGTCGTGCAATGCCTCAGAGGTCAGAAGAGGGAGTGTGATATCTTCAACTGCCACTTCTGCTTAGAATAGTCTTGGTTATTCAGGATCTTACTGCTTCTGTGTGAATTTTAGGATTTTTTTTTCTAGTTCTGTGGAGAATGCCATTGGGATTTTGATGGTTATTGCACTGAACGTATAGCTCACTTTCAGAAATACAGCCATTTCGGTGAGATCAATTCTGCCAGTTCATGAGCATGGGACTCTTTCCATCTTTTAGTGTCTTCAGTTTCTGTCTAAGTGCTAAAGTTTCCATTTTGGAACTTACTCCTAAGGTTGTTGTGGGGGATGTTGAAGTTATTGTTAATGTTTTTTAAATATTTTTTTAATTTAATTTTTTTATGTATATGAGTGTACTGTCTGCATGTAGGTTTGTGCACCCATGTCGTGTAATGCCTGTGGAGGTCAGAAGAGGGAGTCGGATACCCCTGGAACTGGAGTTAAAGATGGTTTTCAGCCGCCATGTGGGTGCTGGGGATTGAACCCCGGTCCTCTGCAAGAGCAGTCGGCGCTCTTAACCACTAGGCCATCTCTCCAGCCCCTGTTAATAGGTTTTTAAACATTTTTGTGTGTATGCGTGTGTGTTCACCTGCCCATGTATGAGTCTGTTGTGTGTGTTCACACGTGAATGTGTGAGTCTAGAGGGTGGAGGCTAACCTCAGTTGTCATTCTTCATGAGCCTTTCACCTTATTTACTTATTTTTTTTAGATTTCTTTATCTTATATGTATGAGTGTTTGTCTACACATATGTATGTGCACTGCATATGTCTAGTGGCCACAGAGGTCAGAGGAGAGCATCTGATCCCTGGAACTGAAGTTATGGATGTTGTGATCCACCATGTGGGTGCTGGGAACCAAACCCAGGTCCTCAGAAAGAATAGCCAATGTTCTTAATCACTGAGCCATGTTTCCAGCTTCATTTTATTTTTTGAGACACAGTCTTTTGCTGGGCCCTGGGGCTCACCATTTTTAGGTTATGCTGGCTGGCCAGTGAGCCTTGGATCCTCTGTCTCCACCTTCCCAGTGCGTACCTATTGTTTGTTTGTTTTTTGTTTGAGACAGGGTCTCTGTATTCCAATTGGCCTAGAACTCACTATGTAAACCAGGCTAACCTTGAACTCATGGATATTCGGCTACCTCTGCTTCCCAAGTGCTGTGATTAAAGGTGTGCACCATCATGCCTGGCTTTTTTTATTTATTTATTTTATTTTTAAGACAGGGTCTCCCTTTAGTCCCAGCTGACCTGGAGCTCTCTATGTAGACCAGGTGAGCCTTGAACTCACAGAGATCTGCCTCCTGAGTTCTGGGATTAAAAGCATGTGCCACCATGCCTGGCTTTTTTTCATTTGTTAACAGGGTACTGGGGATCAAACTCAGGTTCTCATGCCTGCACAGCGAGCGCTTTTTAAGTGGAATTTTTCCCCTCTGATGTCTTTCTTAGCAAGTTTGTTAATGGTATGGAGTTAGGGACTGGTTTGGGTATGTTGATTTTGTATCCTGATACTTTGCTGAAAGTATATGTCAGGTCTAAGACTTTCTGGTGGAATTATTTTGGGTCTTTTTAGTATAGGAACATGCTATCTGCAAACAGGAATACTTTGTCTTCTCCTTTTCCTGTTTGCTTTCTTTCTATTTCTTTCTCGTATCTTCTTGTTCTAGCTAACCTGTAACATTATACTGATTAGAATAGTGGAAAGCTTTGTCTTATTTACTTACTTTACTTTTTATTTTTTAAATTTTTATTTGTTATTTTTATTTTATGTGTATGAGTGTATTGCCTGCATGTATGCAGGTGCACTTGTGTTGTGCAATGCCCACAGAAGTCAGAAGATGGCGTAGGATCCCTGGAACTGAAGTTACAGATGGTTGTTAGCCACCATGTGGGTAGTGGGAATTGAACCCGGGTCCTCTGCAAGAACAGCCAGTGCTCTCAACCACTGAGGCACCCTTTCAGCCCCTTATTCCTTATTTTAAATCAGCTTTCTTTCATGTAGTATAATGTTGGCTGTAGATTTGCCATATATAGTCTTTATTATGTTGAGATACAGTCCTGCTGTTTTCTTCAGAGATTTTATCATTAAGCAATGTTGAACTTTGTCAACTTTTTGTGTCTATTAAGATGATACCTGTTGTAAAGTCTATTTATGAGTTTTATTACATTAATTATTTGTGTATGTCAAACCAACCTTACATCCTTAGGATGAAAATAACTCGGTCATGGCATATGATTGTCTTCATTTTATTTATTTATTTATTTACTTATTTAGTGGGGTTTCTGAAATACAGTTTATGTAGCCAACTCTAACCTTGAACTCGCTTCATGGCTAAGGCTGAGGCTGGCTTTGAATTCCTGATCCCCCTTCCTCCTTCTCCCCAAGTGCTGGGATTACCAGTGTGTCCCCCCATACTTTCCCGTTAATTTGGGTTTTTTAAATTCAATTTGTATTTTTTAAAGGTTTAAAAAAATTTCATGTGGTCCAATATGATGGTGCACATCTTTAATCCCAGCACTCAGAAGGCAGAGGCAGGCTGATCTCTGTGAGTTTAAGGCCAGCCTGGTCTAGAAAGGGAGTTCTAGGACAGCAAAAAAAAGGGGGGGGGCAGAGAGATGGCTCAGCAGTTAAGAGCACTGTCTGATCTTGCAGAGGACCCGGGTTTGATTTCTAGCACCCACATGGTGCCTAATAAGTCTGTCCAGTCCCAGTGAAATCTGCTGCTTTCTGTCTCTGAGGGCACTGCAGGTGGTTGATACAGGTTCATCTACACGCATGCAGGCAATACACTCATATACAGAAAACAAAAGTAAAATATTATTTAAAATTACGTGTTTGAGCTGTGCGTGGTGGCACATGCCTTTAATCCCAACACTTGGGAGGCAGAGGCAGATAGATCTTTGTGAATTCAAGGCCAGCCTTGTCTACATAATGAGTTCTAGGCCAGCGGGGGCTACAGGGAGACCCTGTCTTAAAAAGACCCCCCAAAAAAAGAACAACAATAAAGTATGTGTTTGAGTGTTTTGACCACATGTATATGTGCAGCATAGGTGTGCAGTACCCCAGGAGCCCAGAAGATGGTATCAGATCCCATGAACTGGAGTTACAGATGGTTGCTAGCCTCCTGTGGGTACTAGAAACCAAATTCCTTTCCTCTGCAAGAGCAAGTAAGTGCTCTTAACTGCTGAGCCATCTTTCTTTCTTTTTTTTTTTTTTGTCTTTTAGAGACAGGGTCTCCCTGTAGCCCCTGCTGTCCTGGAACTCACTCTGTAGACCAGGCTGGCCTTGAACTCACAAAGATCCACCTGCCTCTGCCTCCCAAGTGCTAGGATTAAAGGCGTGTGCCACCACGCCCAGCTTATTTATTTTCTATGTGTATGAATGTACTGTCTGCATGTAGGTTTGTGCGCCCGTGTCATGCAATGCCGCAGAGGTCAGAAGAGGGCATCGGATTCCCCTGGAACTGGAGTTCTCCTGGAATTGGAGTTACAGACGGTTCTCAGCCGCCATGTGGGTGCTGGGGATTGAACCTGGGTCCTCTGCAAGAGCAGTCGCTCCTAACCACTAGGCTATCTCTCCAGCCCTCATGAGCCATCTTTCTAGTGCAGATTTGTAAGTATTTTATTGATAATTTTTTGCATCTATATCTATCAGAGATATCGTCTATTGCTTTCTTTTGTTGTGCTTACCTGGTTTGGGCATCAGGGTTAACACTGACTTTTGAATGAGTTTGGACTGTCAGGCACAGATTTAGACATTTAGAGTATGTATGTGTATTGCTGTTGTGCATCACTTTCGAGAGAAAAAAACTTCCATTTTGGAGGGAAGCTTAGTAAATGGAAGGATGTTTGAAGGGAAGTAAGCAATTAGTTGTTCTAAATGTGGAGAGAAAAACAAGAGTGTCCAGGGGGAGCTCAGAAACATGTTCTAAATGGAGACAAGTAAACAACAGGATGTTTTGACAGGAGGTGAAGCAGTCTATCCAGCTGGGAAGCTCCTTAAGTTCAGGAAGTCCCTGAAATTGACCAGGTCCCTCCTTCCCCAAGCCTATCTAAGCCCAAGAAAGGTTGGGAGAGGCTCTTGGACCAGCCAAACTGCCCGGAAGCAGGGATCTCCCTGCAGAGGAGCCACCCAAAGAAAAGGACAGTCCCGCCTGTGGGCTGCCTGCAGGCTTTGCAGTGTGCTCTAGGTTTCCTATTCTCATGACCTGTCACCCATGTTTGAGTGGGCTTTGGTGATGCAGCTGTCCTTGAGTCATTTCTGTTCCTGTAAGCCATGTCTCACTGGTATTCCTGTAACATCAAATAAAACAAGGACCTGGTGGTATCCTTACTGTGGTCTGTCCTTGATTCCCCAATCAAAGGGGTGAGTAGATGTTTGTTCACAGCACCCTGAGAATTAGTGTCACAATGTGTGTGTGTTCACACGTGATCATGTGTGCCATGGCGCACAGTATGGAGGTTGACAGACAACTTGGAGGAGTTGGTTTTCTCCCTTCACTGTAGAGGTTCCAGAAACGGAACTTAGTGCTCACCCTGGCAGCAAGCGCCTTCACTCACTGCGCCATCTCACTGACCCCAGGCACAGACACCCGAAGATGAGTACTTAGATCTTACTCTTTGAGTCTAAGTTTAAATGAATTCATGATCACTGCCACTGGTAAACAGCTACTTAAATTCTCACCAAGTCTTTCCTACTCCCTGTGATAAATGCTCAAGGAAGGTGAAGCTTTGGGTAATCAAATACTTGCTGCCACAGGACATTTTGGTAGAAATAGGAATGTAGTGCTTGGTCAGTGATAGAACATTGGGACTAAAGAGATCCAAAATCTTAGTGAGAGGACCCAGGGTTAGATTCTAATGACACAGAAAGTCTTAGGCCTTGAGTTCTATGAATCCTCCTTCACTTAAAAAAGTGACTCGGGCTGGAGATATAGCCTAGCGGTTAAGAGCGCTGACTGCTCTTGCAGAGGACCTGGGTTCGATCCCCAGCACCCACATGGCAGCTGAGAACCATCTTTAACTCCAGTTCCAGGGGTATCCGACGCCCTCTTCTGACCTCCGTGACATTGCACAACACGGATGCACAGTCCTACATGCAGACAGTACATTCATACACATAGAAAATAAATAAATTTTTAAAAATTAAAAAAAAAGTGACTCTTCCTCTGTCTGTAGTTAATATTCTCTTCCTTGTAGAAGAACCTGTAATGACCTTTCTGAAGAGAAGTACCTTACAGAGGCAGCTGATCTACCTGGAGCCTAAGATTACCAGATTAAAGTTACAGCAGGCCCTCGTGTGCCACACATGATAAAAGAACATTGAACGTTTGTCCATTTGTAAATACATCCTTTGCTTTTGTTTGACAGAATTCTGTACTTAATAAAAAAGTAAATATTACTAACAATTCTCTAAGCATGTGAACTGAATTTCCTAGAAAAAGCCATACCTCTGTTAAAGAGTCTACAAGGTTAGGGGCTAGAGGGATAGCCTAGCGGTTAAGAGCACCGACTGCTCTTGCAGAGGACTCGGGTTCGACCCCCAGCACCCACATGGTGGCTAAGAACCGTCTATAACTCCAATTCCAGGAGAACTCCAGTTCCAGGTGAATCCGACACCCTCTTCTGACCTCTGCGGCATTGCACGACATGGGCGCACAAACCTACATGCAGACAGTACATTCATACACATAAAAAAATAAATAAAATTTTTTAAAAATTAAAAAAGAAGAGTCTACAAGGTTAAGTGATTGACTAGAACTTGATTATGAAGAGTTGGAATGTTGTCGAACCTGAGACAAGTGATCTCAAGTCCTTGAATAGCTATTCACGTCTACTTCTATATCTGACCTGACACCCTGTTGACTATCAGGTAAAATGTCTGGAATGTATTCTTAGCAGACCACTATCTTCTGTCAACCCCAAAGCTAAGAATGTGTCAGATAGCATCTGAGATCAATAGCAGAGAGCTCACTGCTTTGCTCTAACCTGCCCACAAGATGTTTCCAGTAAGGTATTTGGAAAATGCCTTGATTTGTGACTTTCATTTTGTAACTAAGAACATTTCATGGAACTGCTTTTACCTTGAAGCCTGTCATTCAAGGAAGCCTGAATCTGTGTTCCTGGCCCATGGTCACTCCTATCTGACTCGAATAAATGAGCTCCCTTTGAGATGAAAGCTGTGTTCTTCCTAGACAAATTCCTTCATCCTTGAATGGGAATGGGTAGAACTCAAAGAATTTGTATGAGAAAGGATCCTGAAGCTGTTCAGTTAGGAAATAGGGAACGCAATTTCAGACTTGGTTGACTTTATGGATACAGGTATTGTACTATAAGTATCTTGCACATTTTTTTGCATAGTCTGTGTGTGTGTGTGTGCTCATGTACTTTTTTTCTTTTTTTTGTCTTTTCAATACAGGGTCTCCCTGTAGCCCCAGCTGTCCTGGAACTCACTCTGTAGATCAGGCTGGCCTTGAACTCACAAAGATCCGCCTGCCTCTGCCTCCCAAGTACTAAGATTAAAGGCGTGCACCACCAGGTCCGGCTGCTCATGTACTTTTGTATGTGGAAGCCAGAGGTTGATGTTGGGTATCTTTCTAGATTGTGTTCCACCTTCTTTTTTGACAGTCTCTCAACTGAACCTGAAGCTCACAGAGTCGGATGGGCTGGCTAAGTAGCAAGTCTCAGGGAGCCTCCTGTCTCTGCCTCCCTGGCCCTGAGATGACAGAAGCTCACCATCATGCCCAGTTTATGTGGTGCTGGGGCCTAGAACCCAGAGCTTCATACATGCTAGGCAGACATTACAAACAGCTCCATCCCCAGCCCCATATCAGCATTCATTTGTATGTTTTTGAGATAGTTTCCCCGTAGCCCCCGATGGCCTAGAACTCCCTATATAGACCAGGCTGGCTTTGATCTCACACAGGTCCACTTGCCTCTGCTACTGAGTGCTGGGATTAAAGGTATGTGCCACCACTCGTGGGTTGTTGTTTTTTATTTCCTTTTTTATCGAATTTTTGAGAATTTCATATATTTTTTTTAATTTTTTATTTATTTTTGTATGTGTGTGAATGTACTGTCTGCATGTAGGTTTGTGCACCCATGTCGTGCAATGCCGTGAAGGTCAGAAAAGGGTGTCAGATTCCCCTGGAACTGGAGTTAAAGATGGTTTTCAGCTGCCATGTGGGTGCTGGGGATCGATCCCGGGTCCCCTGCAAGAGCAGTCTGCGCTCTTAACTGCTAGGCCATCTCTCCAGCCCATATAATAAATTTTGATCGTATATAGATCCCCTCCTCTATCTGCATCCCTAATGCCCCCACTCAATTTCATGTACTGTATTTTATGTGCCTATACAGTAAAATTTGTGTTCCCAAATGTCCTTAGTGTGGGTCCAGCCACTGGAGCCTGATTAACCTACTCAGAGTCACATCATTGAAGAGACTGACTCTACCATTCCCAGCCATCGTCTCTGGTAGTTCCTCAGGTCAGGTGGGGGTTTCTTACTGTTCCCTTGTGATCATCTGCTACCTCTGGCTCTTACAGCCTTTCCACTACCTCGTCTACATGATCCTTGAACCTTTGGAAGTAGAAGTTTGATGCAGGTGTCTAATTCACAGATAATTACTCTGCAGTCTCTTACTCTCTGCTTGTTGGCCAGTTGTGAGTTCCTGTGTTAATTACTATCTGTTGCATAAGAAAGCTTCTCTGGGGAGAATTGAGAAATGCATTAATCCTGGCAAGTCATGCAGATCTTGGGTGGGCAAGGATCCCAGGGACACAAAGAGGTCTGAGAGCCACCTTGTGGGTGCTGGGAATCAAACCCGGGCCCTCCACAAGAGCCACAGTTTCTCTTAACCTCTGAGCTATCTCTCCAGCCCCCTACTCTCTACCTTTTATAAAAGATCACCACACACGTTGTGCAGGGCTGTATCACATCCGTACTACTTCAGACCACTGTCAGCTCTCCAACCTCTGTCATAATCTCTCCTGCCAGGACATTTTATCTCAACCACAGGACTCTCAGTGGGTGCTGCCTGATACCATGTGACTCTCCTCATCTTCCCAGCTGGCTTTCCCTAGAGAACTCTAAAACAGAGCCAGGTAGAAGCTGTGTCTTTCATGTTACAACCACAAAAATTGTTGACATTGCTGCAATGTCAACAATATTCTATTGGGCACACAGGTCATCAGTATTGAATGTGTGGGGCCGTCCATAAGCATGACCACCAGGAGGCAAGGATCACCAGGCCACCTTGGAGCCTGGCTCTCATAGTGTGAAACTATGCAACTTTTTTCTTTTTTCTTTTTTTGAGACAGGGTCTCCCTATAGCTCCAGCTGGCCTGGAACTCACTCTGTAGACCAGACTGGCCTTGAACTCACAGAGATCTGCCTGCCTCTGCCTCCCAAGTGCTGGGATTAAAGGTACCATGCCTGGCCTGAATTGTGCAACTACCATTGCCAGGCACCATGCCTGGCCTGAATTGTGCAACTTCTTTATGTTGTTCATTCTTACTTTTCTAGGCATAGGATTGTTTTAAACCAGAAAATTTTAAAATACTATGTATCCACCACACAATTTATATATAACCTCTATTTATATAGGGAGGGAGAGGAACTCATTATACGTATAACCTTGGCTAGCTTGGAATTTGCTGTGTACAAGGCTGGACTTGAACTTAAAAAAGAGATCTGCCCATCCAGAATCTGGGATTAAAGGTGTGCATCACCATGCCTAGCCTATACAAATACTTTTTTTTGGGGGGTATTTTCCCTGTAGCCCCAGCTGTCCTGGAACAACTCACTTGTAGACCAGGCTGGCCTTGAACTCACAAAGATCTGTCTGCCTCTGCTTCCCAAGTGCTAGGATACAAATACTTTTATTATTAATAGTGCCCATTGTGTGGACCAAGTCTTGGCCCAGCAGAAAAAGGCCTTGTCCTAGTTCCCTCCTCTGATGCTGACTCGGGAAGACCTTATACATTTTTTTTCTCCTGACATCTTTGGACCTTAATTTCCCTTTCAGTAAAAAAGAACAAATTCCTGTGTCTTCCTTCCTTCCCCAAAGAGAGCTGGGAAAGAGCTTCAGCCAAATGTTCACCCTGGAGAAGGAGATAAAGCTTATAAAGCCCTTCTTTTTCCCAGCACAAAAGCCAAGTTCTAAAGCAGGATGACACAGCTAGTTACTGCAGAGCCAGGACTGGGACTGCAGTCCCTGAAGCCTCCAGCATCTGCCTACTCATGCTGCCTCTGCCTTGCACAGAAGGTACAGGAGAAAGGCTGGAAAGGGTTTTCATATTATTTATGACGAGAGAGCCAGGGCTGGCTGGAGGAATAGCTCTTGTGACCTGGCTCTTGAACTTGGTAGACTCAGGATTCCTTCACAGTCCTAAAATTATCAGAGGCTCTCAGTAATTTTTTTTTATTGCACTGGAGATTAAAATTTTAGGGCCAGCAGGATGGCTCAGTGGGTAAAAGCACTTGGTAGCAAACATGAAAACCTGAATTCAGTCCCCAGGACCCACATGGTAGAAAGAACCAACTCCTGCAAGTTGGGACTTTGACCTCCACACATGTACCACGACACATGTTCAAATACAATAAATAAATTTGAAAAATTTTTGAATATTTTGTTATAGGCCAGGAGGACATAGTGCTGATTGCCTTTAGCCCCAGCACTTGGAGAGGCAGTGACAGGTGGAGCCTTGTGGCTTTGAAGCCAGCCTGGTCTACATACCAAGTTCCAAGTCAGCCAAGGCTACATAGTGAGACCCTGTCTAAAACAAACAAAATTTAAAGTCAAGGGTGGTGGTGTATAATTGTAACCCCCACACTCAGAACGCAGAGGTAGCAAAAATTATAGAAAACTTGAGGCCACCCTGGACTACAGAAGGAGGTCCTATCTCAAAAAGCCAAAATAGGGAAGAAAAGAAAGGGAGAGAAGGAAGAGAGGAGGAAGAAAGGAAGGTGTTAAAATTAAGTGAAAACATTAGATGTTTTATTAATTACTTTAGCAATAATAATAAACCCATAATCTGTTAACATAAACTTTTTGCTGTGGTCTGAATGTTGGTATCATTCCAAATTAATATATTAAAATTTGATCCCCTCTCTGTGAGTTCAAGGCCAGCCTGGTCTACAGAGTGAGTTCCAGGCTAGCCGGGGCTATAGGGAGACCCTGTCTCAAAAAAGACAAAAACAAAAAAACTTGATCCCCATCAATTATGATGATGCAGACCTGTAATCCCAGTATTCAAGAAACTGAAGCAGGAGGATCCTGAGTTCAAGGCTAGCCTGGGCTATGTACTGAGCTTTAGTCTAAAAAAAAAAAAAAAGGAAGAAAATGGGGGAGGGGGAGAGAGAGAGAGAGAGAGAGAGAGAGAGAGCGAGCTAACCCCCAAGGTGATTTTAAGCATGCGATCTTTGGGAGAGAATTAAATCCCTGAATAGCATTAGTGCCCGTACACATGAGGCTCATGGAGTCTGTTCTCATCTCCACCACCGCAGGACAGAAGATGCCACTAGACTAAACATGCTGAATCTGCGGTTCATGTCTCATTGGATGCCAAGCCTTGGTCCCAGGCTTTCCAGCCTCGAAAATTAGATCTCTTTTCAGAACTGCCTACTCATTCTGTTACAGCAACTTGAATGGACTAAGACGTTTTATGAAAAATAACTGTTTCGGGCTGGAGAGATGGCCTAGCGGTTGAGAGCGCTGACTGCTCTTGCAGAGGACCCAGGTTCGATCCCCAGCACCCACATGGCGGCTGAGAACTGTCTGTAACTCCAATTCCAGAAGAACTCCAGTTCCAGGGGAATCCGACACCCTCTTCTGACCTCCGAGGCATCGCATGACATGGGTGCACAAACCTGCATGCAGACAGTACATACGAAATAAATAGATAAAATTAAAAAAAAACTGTTTCCCAAAAGGAAAAAAAAAAAATCAATGAGAGCAGCTTTATTTTCTAGTTTTTGTAAAACCCCTGGCTTCACAGAAAACAGCTTGATCACACCAGTGTACTGGCAAATTCCAGTAACTCTACCTGGGAAGGTGAGGCAGGAAGATGCAGAATTCACAAGTTTCTTCTGGCTACATAGCTAGTTTGAGGTCAGCATAGGCTAAAGGTCTTGAAAACGAAACAATTTTTTAGTAGCTAACAGCTGGATTCTCATAACTATTACTTCAGGCATTTAAAAATTATGTATTTTTGTTTTATATGTATGAATGTTTTGACCACATGTGTATAAGTGCTGGGAACTGAATCCAGGTCCTCTGGAAGGGACAGGGCTCTTAAATGCTGGGCCATCACTCCAGTCCCTGTAGGGAGTGTTTGAGACAGGGGCTCCCTGTAGCCCCAGCTGGCCTGGAACTCACTTTGTAGACCAGGCTGGCCTTGAACTCAGAGAGATCCACCTGCCTCTGCCTCCGGAGGGCTGGGATTAAAGGCGTGCACCACCAAGTCTGGCTCTGCAGGGGTTTTTTGTTTTGTTTTGTTTTGTTTTGTTTTTTTGTTTTTGTTTTTGTTTTTATTTTTTTGTCTTTTTGAGACAGGGTCTCCCTGTAGCCCCAGCTGTCCTGGAACTCACTCTGTAGACCAGGTTGGCCTTGAACTCACAAAGATCCACCTGCCTCTGCCTCCTGAGTGCTAGGATTAATAACCCAGTTATTAATATTTCTTGTGAAGAGGGATGCATATTAAAAGAACAACAACAGAAAGACTGCATCAGAAAACTGACTGAAATGGTGAACCGGGAGGGGTGGGAGGGGCGGGAGAGGGACATGGGT
>VZQC01014834.1:3730351-3741100 GCA_009823505.1 Rhizomys pruinosus
AAAAAAAAAAAAGGTCATTTTAATCTTATGATGAAAATAGTTTTGGGCTGAGCGTGGTGGAGTACACCTTTAATCCTAGCACTTGGGAGGCAGAGGCAGGCAGAGGCAGGCAGATCTTTGTGAGTTCAAGGCCAGCCTGGTCTACAGAGTCAGTTCCAGGACAGCTGGGGCTACAGGGAGACCCTGCCTCGAAAAGACCAAAAAAAAAAAGAAAATAGTTTTGGTATCACAGACCCTTTTTAATCTCTGTGTGGTTTTATGTGTGGTGGGTTTCTTTTTGTCTTTTTTTGTTTTTGTCGTTTTGAGAGGGGGTCTCCGTGTAGCCCCAGCTGTCCTGGAACTCACTATGTAGACTAGGCTGGCCTTGAACTTACAAAGATCTGCCTGCCTCTGCCTGCCTCTGCCTGCCTCTGCCTGCCTCTGCCTGCCTCTGCCTGCCCCTGCCTGCCCCTGCCTGCCCCTGTCTCCCAAGTGCTAGGATTAAAGGCGTGTACCACCAGCCTGTGTGTTTGTTTGTTTTGGTCTTTTTGAGACAGGGTTTCCCTGTAGCTCCAGCTGTCCTGGAACTCGCTTTGTAGACCAGGCTGGCCTTGAAGTCACAAAGATCCGCCTGCCTCTGCCTCCCATGTGCTAGGATTAAAGGCATGCGTCACCATACCTGGCCCTGTGTGTTTGTTTTTTAACGTTTGTTTATGTGTATTGTGGGTTGTGTGGGTGTTATCCTCTGGAAGACTGCCCACTTCCTTTGAGACAGGGTCTCTCACTGGAACCTGGAGCTCACTGCTTGGCTCTCCTGCCTGGTTACCAAGTCTCTGGGGTCTGCCTGTGCAGTTGTTTTTCATAAAACGTCTTAGTCCATTCAAGTTGCTGAAACAGAATGACTGGGCATTTCTGAAAAGAGATCTAATATTCACAGTTCTGGAGGCTGGGAAGCCCGGGACCACATTTATCCTAGTAGTGTCTTCTGGCCTCCCTAGTGCTGAGATTACAAGTATGCACCATCAGTCTTGCCATTTTTATGTGGTTTCTTAGGAGCAGATTGAGGTTCTTGTGCTGGAGAGGCAAGCACTTAACTGATGGAGCTATCTCCCCAACCCTATATCACAGACTTTGAAAAGATTTAAGGGTTTCCCAGAATTCCCAGGCCTGTCCTTGAGCCACACTGTTGTAGCATTGTGCCACAGGCGTGTGCTTTTCTCCGTTTGTTGCCCGTTAGGACAAAATCATTAATACTGATTGTAAGAAATAAAATCTGGTGCTGCAGAGCTGGTTCAGCAGTTAGGAGCACTGGCTGCTGTTGCAAAGGACCTGGGTTAATTTAGAGCACCCACATGGTGGCTAAGAACTGTCCATGTCTCCAGTTCCAGGGGCATCCAACCTCTTCTGACCTCTGTAGGCATTGCACAACACAGGTGCACTTACATAAGCAGGCGATACACTCATACACATAAAATAAAAATCAGAGATATTTTTTTTAAAAAGAAAGAAAATGCAATGGTTCATTTTCAAAATAAGAAAGTCTTGAGTCAGCTTAGGTCCAGTTACAGATATGCAGCAAGCATGAGACCCCTGTTGACAGTCTAGCTACCTTCTCATCCAAACTAGAAGTTTAACGTGCTGGTTAGTTTTTGTAAACTTGACACCAGCTAGAAACACCTACAACTGAGGAATTTCGTCCATCAGACTGGCCTGTGAGCACTCTTCGGGCATTTTCTTGATTGATAATGTGGGAAGGCCCAGCCCACTGCCATGGTGTCATTCCTGGGCAAGTGGGCCTGGGCTTTTATAAGAAAGGTACCTGAGCAAGCTCGTGGAGCAAGCTGGTGAAGCAAGCTGGGAAGCAGCACTCTTCCATGGTCTCTGCTTCAGCTCCTGTCTACAGGTTCCTGCCTTGAGTTCCTGCTCTGGCTTCCCTCAATCATTAATTGTGGTATGGAAGCGTAAGCCAAATAAACCCTTTTCTACCCCAGGTCTTTGGTCAGTATTTTATGACAGGAACAGAAAGCAAACTAGGACATTTAGAGTAGAAAATTACTAATAGCTAAGCTTGCCTAACAACATAAAGACATGCACCTGAAATCTTTAAAATACTCAGGATGTATAGAGATGAACTATGCATAATCTTTGTTGAAAAATGGACAGATGTGATCAGCAGAAGGCAATATTAGACCTAGATGATGTTAAGATTGTCCCCTCCTGATTACTCAGTCAAGAGGAAGAGGAGAGACCTGAGCTCAGTCAATGCACCAGCCGTTCTGGGGTGGGGAAGCTCAGCTTTGCAGCTTTTGCCTGGCTTTCCGTATTCTAACTCTTCAGACAGGGTTTCACTCTGTAGCCCAGGCTGGCCTTAAACTAAAAATGAGCCTCTTGCTTCATCCTTCCAAATACTGGAACGACAGGCATGAGCCACCGTGCCTGGCTTTGAGTCCATCTTGAGAGGAGCGTATTGCTCTGCACACTCCATTCTTGGGGATCTAGAACTAGAAAACTTCCAGAAGACAGAGGGTGACAGAGGAGGAGTGCAAGCTCTGGAGCCAGGGAGACATGTGTCCTAGCCACTTTCTGTTGCTGTGATAAAAACATGACCAAAAACAAGTTGGGGGGAGAAAAGGTTTATTTTATCTTTTATCTCAAAGGTCACAATTCATCATCAAAGGAAGTCAGGGCAGGAACCTGGAGGCAGGAACTGAAGCACAGACCCCGGAGTCAGCTGCTTACTGACTGACTGGCTTGCTCCTCTAGCCCATGCTCAGCCTGCGTTTTTTCTTTTCTTTCTNTAATGGAGCACTTGGAGGAGGTGTGGGATGGGAGGAAAGGAGTTTAATGGAACCCATAGCCATGGTTGTGGCCTTAGACGTGCTGTGTGGCCCTGGGCTGGCTGTTTAACCTCTCTGTATCCACCTAATGGAGATGGTAAAACAGGTTCACATGCTATTGCTAGGACCAAATGAGGAATGAAGGATGTAACCGGTCAAAGGTAGCTGTTCTTCTAAATCTGGGTTTCAGTGAGCATAAGATATAGACACATGGGACATAATTTATATTACTTCCTTCCTCTCTCCCTTCCTCCCTCCCTCCCCCTTCCTTCCTTCCTTCCTTCCTTCCTTCCTTCCTTCCTTCCTTCCTCCCCCCCCTTCCTTCCTTCTTTCTTTTTCACTGTTTTTGAGACAGGGTCTCCCTGTAACCCCAGCTGGCCTGGATCTCGCTTTGTAGACCAGGCTGGCCTTGAACTCACAGAGATCCAACCACCTCTGCCTCCCAAGTGCTGGGATTAAGGTGGTGCGCCATCACGCCTGGGTTCAGCCTGCTTTCTTATACAACCTAGAACCATCTTGCCAGGTGTGGCACCACAGGCAACAGGCTGGCCTCTACATCACTCAGCAACCAAGGAAATGCCTCATTTTCCCACAGGCCAATCCAATACAGGAAATTCCCCAGTTTAGTTTCCCTCTTCCTATAGCCCCAGCTGCCCTGGAACTCACTATGTAGACTAGGCTGGCCTTGAACTCACAAAGATCTGCCTGCCTCTGCCTGCCTCTGCCTACCTCTGCCTCCCAAGTGCTTGACACCCACAGTGTGTCAAGTTGACAACCAAAGCTAGCCACGACAAGATCAGAATTACCAACAGCCTGCTTTCTTTAGGTAAAGGCTAATGTCTCCCAAGTACCTACTTTGTCCAGTAAGGAACAAAGAGTGTGGTGAGACTGGAGATGGCAGGAGCCAAACTGGCCAGACTTTATGGCTTTAATCATGAATTTGGATTTTATGTAGAATGTTAAAAGGACATTGCTTTCAACTGGACACTGTGGAACACACCTGCAACTTTGACAACTGGGATGATGAGGCAGAAGGATTGTGACTTCAAGGTTATCCTTGAGCATCTTAGGGCTGTGAGGATAAAGTAGGTACAGAGTAAGGCAGGGAGGTGGGCAAGAGGAGGTAGAGGCAGGAGGTGACAGAGAAGGCTGGTCTGTACTAAAATAGATGGTGTAAGGGGACAGAGCACTCCAGTAAAATCACCAAGACTTGTCCTAGGTGGGCCTCATGGGGTGGGCCCCATGGCATGGGCCCCATGCAGGTGGACATGAGGAAGAAAGAAATGTGAGTTATTACCTCCCCAGTGAAGGCCCATTCAAATTCAGTCATGATTGTCCTTCATGTGCAATCCCGATAACAGAGACTGAAACTGCTTATGTGGTCAAACTTCTGGTCCTTTGCCTCTAGCGTTTGTTTGTTCATTTGTTTTGTTTGTTTGTTTGTTTTTGGTCTTTTTTGAGACAGGGTCTCCCTATAGCCCTGGCTGACCTGAAACTCACTATGTAGACCAGGCTGGCCTTGAACTCACAGAGATCCGCCTGCCTCTGTCTTCCCAGTGCTGGGATTAAAGGCGTCGCCACCATGCCCGGCTGCTTTTGTTTTTTTAAAATATCTTATTTTGGGGCTGGAGAGATGGCCTAGCGGTTAAGAGCGCCGACCGCTCTTACAGAGGACTCGGTTCGATCCCCAGCACCTACATGGCGGCCGAGAACCGTCTGAAACTCCAATTCCAGGAGAACTCCAGTTCCAGGGGAATCCGATGCCCTCTTCTGACCTCCACGGCATTGCACGACACAGGTGCACAAACTTGCATACAGACAGTACATTGATACACATACAGAAATAAATAAATGCCGGGCGTGGTGGCGCACGCCTTTAATCCTAGCACTTGGGAAGCAGAGGCACGCAGATCTCTGTGAGTTCGAGGCCAGCCTGGTCTACAGAGTGAGTTCCAGGACAGCCAGAGCTACAGGGAGACCCTGTCTCAAAAAATAAATAAATAAATAAATAAATAAATAAATAAATAAATAAAAATAAAATAAAATATCTTATTTTTATTTATATGTATGAGTGTATTGCCTGCATGTATGTGAGGGTATCTGTGTTGTGCAATGCCTGTGGAGGTCAGAAGAGGGCATCATATCTCCTGGAACTGGAGTTACAGATGGTTGTTAGCTGCCATGTAGGTGCTGCAAGAGCAGCCAGTGTTCTTTTTATATATACATTTTATCAAATCTAGACCCGTGTCCCCCCATCC
This sequence comes from Rhizomys pruinosus, assembly GCA_009823505.1. Lineage (NCBI taxonomy): Eukaryota > Metazoa > Chordata > Mammalia > Rodentia > Spalacidae > Rhizomys > Rhizomys pruinosus. Next base: position 3,735,426 of record VZQC01014834.1, read on the forward strand.
CCCCAACCCACCAGAGCTCATGCATTCTGCCAAACATGCTTTTCATCTCTTTCTCAGTCTTTCTCAATATTCTCCATGTGGAAGTTGACTGTTTTGAGCAGAAGTTCACTGTTTCAGTCAGTTCTTTGATGCAGTCCTTTCTGTTGTTGTTGTTGTTGTTGTTTGTTTCCAATATGCATTACTCCCAACTGCTTTGGACAAAAGCTTAAGGGGCCATGCACAAGAAATACTTACAACTAGGTAATTCAGCACTGTTCTTAGCCTCTAAGCCACCTCTCCAGACTCTTGTTTTCTTTTTGAAACAGTCTTGATATGTAGCCCAGGTAGGCCTTGTGCTTAAGGCAGTCCTCTGTCCCCATCTCCTGAGTTCCTAAGGACTGGGATTACAGGCAGTGACACCACACCTTACTCCCTCCCTCCCTCCCTCCCTCCCTTCCTTCCTTCCTTCCTTCCACAGGTACCTAAGGAGGCCAGAGGTATCAGTTCCCCCTGGACCTGGAGTTAGAGGTAGCTGTGAGCTGCCCCATGTGGGTGCTAGAAATTGAACTCAGATCTTCTGCAAGAGTTGTATGTGCTCTTAACCCCTGAGCCTCTTCTCCAGCCATGAATTAATAGATGAGTGTAGTTGCTGGGCTGAGATATCTCACTATTTCCCATGATCAAGAAAAAGTTTTTATTGTTTTTTTTAATATTTGTATTTTATGTGTGAGTGTTTTGCCTACATGTATGTAAGTGTACCTGTGTCCTACCAAAGGCTGCAGAGGACAGAAGAGGACTTCTGATTCCCTTGAACTGGAATTACAGATGGTTGTTACCTGCCATCTGGATGCTGGAACTGAATCTGGGTCCTCTGCAAGAGCAGCCAGTGCTCTTAACTACTGAGCCATCTCTCCAGTCCCTGTTTTTAAATTTTTGAAATTCCATTTATTTGTGTGTGCATATGCCTATGTCACAGTATATGTTTAGGGATCAGAGGACAACTTCCTTCCACCATGTGGGTTCTAGGGATTGAATTCAGGTCATCAGGTTTGGCAGCAAGTGCCTTTACCCACTGAGTCATCTCACCAGCTCAAGAAAAGTTTGTAAGCCCTTCTCTAGGATAAAATAACAAAACCTGCTTATCTTAATTCAAGGAGTTAAGCATTTTTCCCAGCTGCAAAGAATAGTCCTTTCTTCCACTGCTGATGTGAGTCCTTCCTTCACATGCGTCAGAATCCCATTCAGGCAGCCAGCAAATATTGTAAGCACTTCCTATGAGCCATCCTTCTATTACATATGGACACAATGGTGAATAAAAACACAGCCTCACTCCTCTCATAGAAATGCTGAGGTGTGTTTTTGGGGTCATCTGCTCGGCTCTGTTGGTCTTTCTGTGGGTCTTTCTATGGGTCTCCTCCCAGGGCCCCAGCCATCCTAGTAATTGTCACTCACTGAGCAGCTGTGAAGGGAAAGCATTGAGCTTTAAATACTTCTGGGCTGGAGAGATGGCTCAGCGGTTAAGAGCGCCGACTGCTCTTGCAGAACACTCAGGTTCGATTCCCAGCACCCACATGGCGGCTAAGAACCTCTTTAACTCCAGTTCCAGGGGAATCTGACACCCTCTTCTGACCTCTGCGGCATTGCATGACACGGGTGCACCAACCTACATGCAGACGGTACACTCATACACATAAAAAATTTTTTTTTAAATTTAAAAAGTAAAGTACTTCATCCAGCATAAGGATGATGTAGTTCCTGTTTTACTGGATGAGGAAACAGCTGTGAGATATTGGGAAGCTTTCTCATGGGACTTTCTGTTCAGGTTGCTACAGCAAAATAGTATTAGCAGGGTGGCCTGAACAGCAGGAATTTATCTTCTCAGGATTCTGGAGGCTACAAAGCTCAAGATCAAGATGCCAGCAGGTTCGGTTATCTGCTGGGGGCTCTCTCTCTCTTCCTCCGTCTCTTTACATGGCCTTGACTTTGTGCTCTGAGGTAAGGATTCCACAGAGTTTGGGCTTCAGCATAATTTTAGAGGGATACAATTTAATTCCCAGCAGTGGCCTGTCCAGTGGCAGACCCAGATACAAACTGCTTTTCCTCCTTTGTCTTTTCTTCCTTCTATTCCTCCCCCTCCTCTTCCTTTTCTTTCTCTGAGAAAATCTGAATTCTTCCTCCATCCCCCTAGACAAGGTGTCATATAGTCCTGGCTGGCCTGGAACTCACTATGCAGGCCGGGCATAGCCAACTCACAGAAATCCACCTGCTTCTGCCTATTGAGTGCTGGGATCAAAGGCATGTGTGACCACACTGGGCAAAGCCTGAATTTTTATTTAGCTTCTATATTATTTATATTTTCCAGCACTAGGGATAAAACCTAGAGCCATGCATGTGCTAGACAAGTGCTCTGTCACCGAACCACATACCTGACCCCTTACCGTAACCGCTCTGACAGAAGAGACATTCCAACATGACACTTGTGCTATTGAAATGGAACCCCCAAACTAAATTTTCCTAGAAACCTCATGCTGGGAAAAGGGAAAGGCTGAAGCCCTGGTGCTGCCCAGAAGAGGAACCTGCCTCTCAGAAACAGATTTTGCTTCGTTCTGACAACTTATTAAACCATCCTGCATGACAAACTAGAGAAACCCAGACAAAGATGGGTCAGTGATGGGTAAAAGATGAGCAGGACCAGACGGGGACCAGCACTGCACTGCTCAGTTGTATGTACCTCTCATCTTCTATGTAAACCTAAACATCATGCGGGGCTGGAGAGATGGCTCAGCAGTTAAGTGCACTGGCTGCTCTTGCAGAAGACCCATGTTCAATTCCCAGCACCTACACAGCAGCTAACAACTGTAACTAGTTCCAGGAGATCTGATGCCTCTTTTGGTTTACACAGGCATTGCATGTCATGGGTACACATACACATGGAAGCAATACACTCAAACATATAAAGGAAATAAATAAAATATATTTTCTTAAAAACATCATGCAAATTACCTGGAAATGAACTTGGAGCTCCCTTACCCCTTTGCTCTTCCCCATGTGGCACACTTTATGTCTCTGTTACTTATCTCTTTACATGGCATACTGGGGATGGGTGGCTGGTTCTAGCTTGTTGGGACTGCTCAGAGCCCAAGTTTTGACCCTAAAAACTCTGGTAATATTAGCATTGTTTCCGATTGGGCAAATACTACCCCATTATTATTTTTTTCTAAAACAAATAAAAAAGCAATCTCGGGCTGGAGAGATAGCCTAGCAGTTAAGAGCGCCAACCGCTCTTACAGAGGACCCGGGTTTGATCACCAGCACCCACATGGCGGCTGAGAACCATCTGAAACTCCAATTCCAGGAGAACTCCAGTTCCGGGGGAATCTGACACCCTCTTCTGACCTCTGCGGCATTGCACGACACAGGTGCACAAATTTGCATGCAGGCAGTAAGTACATTCATACACAAACAGAAATAAATAAAAAATTAATAAAAAAAGCAATCTATGCTTCTCTGTTTATTCTTTCAGGTAAACATCACAAATCTCTCTGACCTGTTCCAAGGTCACAAATATTGACATCCTCCCCGTCTGAGTCACCCCATGTCTGAGCTCTCTGGGCACAGGCTCCTGGGGAAGGTGTGTGGTTTTCCTTAAGTAGATTTCACATACCTTTCCTGCTCAAGGCCTGCTGAGCCATATTCTTTTTGTTCAGTGCTTCCAAACTGTGACCTGCACACAAGCACCTGAGGATCGTTTTTATTTAGTTATTAATTAGTAGTTCCATCGAGATAAGGTCTCAATATGTAGCCAAGGCTGGCCTTGAACACACTAACCCCAGCCTCCTGATATATGGGATCACATCCTGCACCGCCATGCCCTGCTCTGTTCTGGGAACATTTTTTAAATATTTTTTTATTATTAATTTTATTTATTTCTGTATGTGTATGAATGTACTGTCTGCATGCAAGTTTGTGCACCCGGGTCGTGCAATGCTGCGGAGGTCAGAAGAGGGTCTCGGATTCCCCTGGAGCTGGAGTTCTCCTGGAATTGGAGTTTCAGACGGTTCTTGGCCGCCATGTGGGTGCTGGGGATTGAACCCGGGTCCTCTGCAAGAGCAGTCGGTGCTCTTAACCGCTAGGCCATCTCTCCAGCCCTGTTCTGGGAACATTTAAAAGTAGATTGATTCACTAGCCAAGGTGGCACTAACGTGAAGCCATGGTCTAACTGGCTGATCTGGGACTGAACTGCAAGTGCCAGGCTGGTAATTAATTGTACAATCTTGAATTGGATAGTTTAGGCTCATGGTTTCCAGCCAGTGGAATTATCTAGAAAAGCTCATAAATTTTTTAAAATTAAGTTACTTTATTCTAATTAACTCACAATTTTATTTGTGAAAAACTCACTAATTTTATTCTGCTAGTTTTGCATATAGTTCCTTTCTGAACCCAGGAGGTTTGAGTGTTGTCATGGAGATCAGCCACAGCTGCCAGGGTTGGGGGAGAGCTTGAGGAGAGAACTTGGTCACGCTAGTGCAAAAACAGGACCTATGGTACCCATACATGGAAGTCCAGATAACAGACACTAGTTGTCTGACAGCAGCCCTCTCCCATACTCCCGAAGCCCTTACCAAGATCATGACTCAGCTTCAAACCCAGGGAATTCTAGAGCTTGGCAGAGTAGGTGCTCAATAAATACTTGCTAGATGGCTGAATTTGGACCACCCAAGTCTTACACAGAAGGAAACTGAGGCCCATAGAGAGGAAGTAACATGTTGGAACTGAGCTACTGGTATAGTTAGAATGAGAACTCCGATTGCCTCCCTTCTATTCAAATGCCCACCTTAGGCTAGGCCCTAAGAGAGATGGCAGAGAAATACAGTTTAAGACAAGGGCCCAGAACTATAGCACCTTAGAACTGAGAGGGCTTCAAGATCAGCTCACCCAAGCTTCTTAGCTAAGGGAGTTTGAAGCCACGCTGTGTGTTTTAGGCCTCCCTCTTGGGGAGTCTGGTTCAATAGGTCTGCACTGGGCCTTAGGGCTGAGTCAGTCAGTCACTAAGTGAGTCACTCAGATGAACAATCAGGTTAGGAACAGCCCTCCTGACCCAGTCCTCTTGCTCTACTGTAGAGGAGACTGAGTTTAGAAAGGAAGCAGTCTGCAAGTGGCCATCCAGAACCACTGGATAGGACTAGGGATGCAGCTCAGTTGGTAGAGTATTTGGCTTTGAGTTCGATCCACAGCCCCACATAAAGTGGTAGAGGAGGCACATGCGTACCAGCACTCTAGAGGTAACGACAAGAGGATCGGAACTTCAGAAGTTTAAGGTCATCCATGGCTACACAGGAGCTTGGGGCCAGCCTGGGCTACATAAGACTTCGTTGCAAAAGGAAAGAGAGAGAGAGAGAGAGAGAGAGAGAGAGAGAGAGAGAGAAACTACTTTAAAATCTGAGCTTCTGGCAGTCAGAAGCTGAGCGTGCAGTCATAGATTTCCAGCCCTAGAGAGGAGGAAACAAAAGTGAGACCTCCTGTAGGTCAGAGAGTACCGTTGTGTTTAAAAAAGCATGAAGTCGCCTTTAATCCTAGCACTTGGGAGGCAGAGGCAGGCAGATCTTTGTGAATTCAAGGCCAGCCTGGTCTACAGAACGAGTTCCAGGACAGCTGGGGGCTACAGGGAGACCCTGTCTCGAAAAGACCAAAAAAAA
>VZQC01014834.1:3745923-3805760 GCA_009823505.1 Rhizomys pruinosus
ATATATATATATATGAAAGTTATTTAGGCATAAGCCAGTGACTGAGCCTGCCAGCAAGCCAGTGAGCAGTGTTCTTCTATAATTTCTTCTTTAGTTTCCAGCCTTTGGTTCCTGCCCTGACTCTCCTCTATGATGGACTGTAACCTGGAGGTATAAGCCAAATAATACCCCCCCAAGTTGCTTTAGGTCATAGTGTTTTAGCATAGCAACAAGAAGGAAGCTAGGACACCCTGCATCCATGTGCACTTCCCTACAACTTGTTCACAGTGCAGAGTGAGCCTATGCTAGACAGCTTTTGTGTCTGTGGTGAAATGCCTGAGAAAACAACAAAAGGACGTATGACTTATTTTGGCCTATGGTTCTACTCCAAGGCCATTTAGTGCTGTTGCTTTGGACTAATATATATTAAAGAACATCATAATTCATGGGGACCATGTGATGGAATGAAGCAGCTTACCTCATGGTGTCTAGGAGAGAGAGAGAGAGAGAGAGAGAGAGAGAGAGAGAGAGAGAGAGAAGAGGAGATTGCCAAGGGTAAGATACACCCTTCCAAGACACTCCTGTTGTCCTACTGTTCCAACAAGGCCCCACCTAGTTTCCACCTCTTTTCAACAATGGTATCAAATGATGAATCCATCAAAGGATTAGGATCCAATCACCTGCCCCAAATCCTCCAGTATGTCTCAATTCAGAGTAAAAGCCAAGTCACAGCTAGAGCCTACGGGGCCCTCTCTGTGACCTGGCCCTTTTTCTTGTTGTGCCATGGTCTTTGTCAACCTTCCATCTTCCCAGAAAGTTCCCACGCCTCAGTCAGTGTCTTGGCACTTGCTTGCTGATGGATCACCTTGGAGCACTTTGCCCTCACATATGTTCCTGGTAGATGCTCTTATCACCTTAAATCTTTGCTCAAAAGTCCCTTCATTAGTTACTTTTCTTACTGCTATGATAGAATACCATACATAAGCAATGTAAGGAAGGGTTTATTTTGGCTCGTAGGTTGAGGGTACAGTCCATTCATATAGGGAAGGCAGCAGGACCTGGAGGCGGCTGGTCACATTTCATCCACAGTCAGGGTGCAGAGAAAAGTGAATGCTGGCGCTCAGCTGGCCTCCTCCTTTTAGCATTTCTATTCAGAGACCCCAGCCCATGGGATAGTGCCACCCATATTTAGGCTGGAGTTTCCTTCCTGGGTTAAACTTCTCTAGAAATACTTAGTCTGAGACCATAGCCCATGAGCTGATACCACCCACATTTAAGGTAGACTTTCCCTCTCTAGAAACTCCCTCACCACCATGCCCAGAGGTGTCTTGTAGGTGACCCTAGGGCCAATCAAGTTGGCAATCCAGATTAACCATCACATTTCCCCTGCAAATACAAGGGCTTTCCTGACCTCTAGCTCTCCTACTTCCCTTCCTGAACTATTTTTTTCAATACCACATATGTTCTTCTGATGTACTGTTATCTAGTAAGTCTGCTGTTCCCCAGTGCATATAAACTCCATGAAGACTTTGAATACAGGAATTTGTTTTGTTTGGTGTTGCATGCTCAGAGCCTTAAAGCCAAACCAGAACACAAAAGCCTCTTCATAACAAGTACTGATTAAATATAACAAATACATGTTAATTCTAATAATTATTTGAACATTTTGGAAACAGTAAGAAAAAGAAAAAAATTATTTTAAGCATCAATATTTCATTCTGAAAACCTCCAGTGTAGATGAGAACACACTAAGTAGAAAGGCATTTTACAAAATTACCCATAACCTGTGATTACAAATTTGTAAGATGTAAATAGAAGAAAAAAGATTATTGAGCTAGGTGGCATGCCTGTAATCCTAGTATTTGAGAAGTGGAAGCCAGAGGATCAGAAGTTCAAGTCCACCCTGGGCTACATGAGACTGGTCTCAAAAAACAAGCTACCCTCAAACCAAAAAGATGGTACACAGAAGTTATATTGGATCTCGTAATATTATTTCTGATTTTTCCTGCTATTTTCCCATTATGTATAAATGTTGATTTAAGAACAAAATACCTGGGAGTGGTGCACTCAGGAGGCAGAGGCAGGTGGATCTCTATGAGTTCAAGGCCAGCCTGGTCTACAGAGTGAGCTCCAGGCCAGCTGAGACTAAAGGGAGACCCTGTCTCAAAAATACCCAAAACAAGCCAGACGTGGTGGCACACGCGTTTAATCCTAGCATTTGGGAGGCAGAGGCAGGTGGATCTTTGTGAGTTCAAGGCCAGCCTGATCTACACAGTGAGTTCCAGGACAGCTGGGCTACACGGAGACCCTGTCTTGAAAAGACCAAAACAAACAAACAAACAAACAAACACAAAAACCCTGAGTGTGTTCTTAGCACTAATGTCGCCCAAAGCAACAAGATTCTTCCCCTGCCCAGGTGCTAGCTGCCTTCACTTAAACACAAATATGGGGCTCAAAGAGAGGCCTGGAACATTCCCTGCCCTTTGAAGATATGGATGAGGTGACACACCCCAATGTCCTCAGCCTGTTCTGAGAGTGGATAGGGAAGAATACCTGTCCCCTTTGCCCTGCTACCATCAGGACTGCAGGCAGCTGCCATCAGAGGCCCCCAGGTGACCAACCCTCTGGAAGCAACTTACAGAGCTGGTTTGCCTAGAGGGAAAAAAGACTGGAGTAGGGACCTCCCAAGAGTCCTCTGACTCATAACCATTGCTGGGCCACAGCAAAACTGGTTTCTCTCAGCGACACACCCACACCTGCCACTCAGCGCTCACCAGTCATGGATCCCAGAGGAGCCCTGCATTAGTCTTTGGTGCCATTGCTCATTTCTGAGACATTCTCTGTGATGTCTCGCCAACTCAGCCTGCCTCAGAACCTGGGTGTGGAGAGAGCTGTCTAGGCCAGGGTGGGGCCCCTTCGTCCACATCCTCAGCACTTCCCAGCCCCTCTTCCTTCATTGTCTAACCCAAGGAATCCTCAGCTGACCAGAGCCTGTCTCCAAGACACCAAGTGCCATAGCCAGGAAGCCTGGCCATGTCCATTTTCTAGGCACTGGACTACATCATGGTATTTGGCTTATTCTCATTTTCTCCTCCCCATCTCATGTCTAGGAAATCTAAGCATTAAGTGTTTCATGGTGAGACAACTAGCGAGGGGTGATTGCTGGGTAAGCTCAACTTGCTTTCAGTGGCATCTACTCAGCACCAACTGAAGTCTCTGGAGGGTTGTAGGTCTGTATCACTGCCGGAAGAATTCTTCTCATGTTCATCCAGTACCTGGGCACCTTGCTTAATAGGAAGTAGGATTTTATACAAGTACTTCTCCTCACCCCCATTTCCCAGTACTAGAGGTGGAATCCAGGGCCTCATATTCAAGGCAAGTCCTCTATCAGTGACTTACAACTTTGACCCCAGGAAATAAACTTTCCAGCCTACTGAATCATTTATCACACATCCATGCATTCACCAAACGTTGCTGAATACTGAGAGAGCCCTATGAACCTAGCACTGTGAGATTGAAATCAAATAGGAGGGCTGGAGAGATGGCCTAGTGGTTAAGAGCGCCGACCGCTCTTACAGAGGACCCGGGATCGATCCCCAGCACCCACATGGCGGCAGAGAACCGTCTGAAACTCCAATTCCAGGAGAACTCCAGTTCCAGGGGAATCCGACACCCTCCTCTGACCTCTGCGGCATTGCACGACACAGGTGCACAAACTTGCTTGCAGGCAGTACATTCATACACATACAGAAATAAATAAAATCAATTAAAAAAATTTAAAAAGGGGCTGGAGAGATGGCCTAGCGGTTAAGAGCGCCGACCGCTCTTACAGAGGACCTAGGTTCGATCCCCAGCACCCACATGGCGCCTGAGAACCGTCTGAAACTCCAGTTCCAGGAAAACTCCAGTTCCAGGGGAATCCGAGACCGTCTTCTGACCGCGGCATTGCACGACACGGGTGCACAAACTTGCATGCAGACAGTACATTCATACACATACAGAAATAAATAAAATTAATAAAAAAATTAAAAAAAAAAAAAAAGATATCAAGTAGGAAGATAGGCAAGACAGCTCGGCAGGTAAAGACACTTGCCGCTAAGCCTGATGATCTGAGTTCAATCCTCGGGACCCACATGGTAGAAGGAAAAGAATTGGCCTACTCAAGTTATCCTCTGAGCTCAACTCCCACACCAAGGCACAACACTCTCCCTCCTCCCCTAAATAAATGAATAGAATTTTTTTTTTTTTTTGGTCTTTTCGAGGCAGGGTCTCCCTGTAGCCCCAGCTGTCCTGGAACTCACTCTGTAGATCAGGCTGGCCTTGAACTCACAAAGATCCGCCTGCCTCTGCCTCCCGAGTCCTAGGATTAAAGGCGCGAGCCACCACACCCGGCGAATAGAATTATTTTTAAAACTTTTAATATTGAGGGCTGGAGAGATGGCTCAGTGGTTAAGAGTGCTGACTGCTCTTACAGAGAACCCAGGTTTGATGCCCAACACCTACATGGTAGCTAAAAACTGTCATTAACTCCAGTTTTGAGGGATCCAATGCCCCCTTCTGACCTCCTTGGTCACTGTACAACAAGGATGCACTTACACACATGCAGGCCATACATTCATACACCTAAATAAAAATAATAAATAAGGGGCTGGAGAGATGGCCTAGTGGTTAAGAGCGCCAACTGCTCTTTCAGAGGACCCAGGTTCAATTCCCAGTATCCACATGGTGGCTAAGAACCGTCTTTAACTCCAATTCCAGGGGAATCTGAGACCCTCTTCTGACCTCTGCGGCATTGCACATGACACGGGTGCACCAACCTACATGCAGACAGTACACTCATACACATAAAAAATAATGAATTAATTTAAAAAATAAAATAAATAAAAATAAAATAAATAATTTTAAAAATTTTTAATTGAGTAGGAAAGAATTGCCAAGTACATCGATATCTGTACAACAAAGATAAGTAAGGCTGGCACGACATGGGTGCACAAACCTGCGTGCAGACAGTACATTCATACACATAGAAAATAAATAAATAAAATTTTAAAAATTAAAAAAAAAACAAAGATAAGTAAAGCCAATGGCTACCCCTCCCATCTGCAGAGACTTAGATAGACAGCTTAACACGTTTACCAAGCAGTTACTAGAGTCTGTACATGTTCATGTATTGATCACTGTGAGATCATGATAATATTTCCAGGGAGGGATAGTACCATGTAGTTCTCAAGGCCTTTGAGAGTTCAAGGCCAGCCTGGTCTACAGAGCGAATTCCAGGACAGCCAGGGCTACAGGGAGACCCTGTCTCTAAAAGACCAAAAAAAGAAGGAGGCCCGAGACAGCCTTGAGGGTATTCAGGGTTTGGATGTGTTGGGGTATGGAGAAGCACTGCTCAGATTCCATGACCACAGGCAAAGATGCAGAGGTCGTGGGGTACAGAACACGGAGAGGGAAGACTATTAGAGTCTTGGTAACAGGATAGCAGGATGGCAGTTTGGAAACAAATAGTAGACATTCTATTACCTGAAAAACAAAAGCGATAAATCTGGGCCACATTACAGAATGCCATGACACAGGGCTGGATGCTTCTTCTACTGCTAAGGTAAGTTGTTGACAGGATTTGTCACTGTCACTCTCTGTGGGGGAAGGCCCGGTGGCCGATCTATCTCTGCCCTCTCCAGAGCCGATCTCACTCTCACATTTGTCAGCAGCCCTGTCCCGCACTGCTGTGTCATCATCTACTTACTTTCAAGTGCCTGACCTACAGGCAGCGGCCCCCACTTGCAGACCAGATGCTTCCTTCCTGGGGCAGCAGAGCCGAGTCATTTGGAAACCTCTCTCCGTGATCAAGGTACTGATAGGGCAGGTGGGCCACCTCATCAGTTCCCCAACTTTGGAGGCAAATGCGGTGGGGAGTTTCGCTGGCCTGTCACCTCCACCTAGGGCCTAGTTCACTTTCACTGGGGGACAGTGCCCCTGCCTCAGAGGACACCACACCCCAATGCTGCTTCAGCCGTTTCCTGCCTTTGCTTCCAGGCCATCTTATCTCACCTGCCCCATTCTGGGCTACCAGAGGCCCAAGTCTCTAACCATCTTGTCACTGACCACAGCTCCTCTTACTAACCTCATGTCAGGGTTCTGAGGACTGAACATGAGAAGACAAACAGTGTCGTTGACTTCTTGAGTTTCTCTAGAGCTGGGAATGATACCTCATGCTTGTAATCCCAGAACTAAGGAGGCTGAAGCAAGAGGGTCAGGTGTTCGAGGCCAGCCTGTCTCAAGAAAATAAATTAAAAATAAAGTAGAAGCAGTCAGTTTGCTGCCCCCTTGACTAAGCACAGGGGCCTACATCAGAGCTAACCGGGATTCTCTTCTACCTTAATAGATTCAGGTGGTCTACAGAGACTTCATTTCCTACTAAATAAAATAGGCTGAGAACTCCTGACTGGCTTTCTCCACTGGCTGAGATGAGCCCCTCATGAGGCAATGAACTTGAGAGGGCTTCAAAAACCATAAATTAATCTGAGAGTATTATGGTCCCAGTTAATAGTTCATGAAGATTGAGTTCACGTTGTTACTGGCTCCTAGCACCCTGCTCTTTTCTCCATAGCGTATCTTGATTTTTAGAACTATAATATAAATTCCTATCACTGCTAAGTGTATGGTTTATGTGTTCAGTGCATACCTCGGCTACAGCAGAGTGGGAGCCACGTTCAGATGTGTTTTCATTCCTCTCCTAACACTTAGATCAGTGTCTAGGATGTCACAGAGACCTGAGGAATAATTAACTGCCGAGGTCTGAAAGGACCCACCACCCATCCTCACTGGAGACTTACTAGGCTAATGTGTCTTGTTCACTGCTGAAGCCTGGCATGCAGCAGGCAATTAATAATTTTGGAGATGTGAATGAATAAACCTCCCTGAATGCCAGGATCATCGTGACACTCTGTGGCTGAAGATCCTTTCCTCTTCCTCACTGGTACCCTGCAATCCTAAGGCCCTCGGGGCCTCTCAGTTCCACCCTCCTCACCTCCTGGCCTTCTCAAGTACCTGCCTGTACTTCAGCCCATCCATTCTCTGTCCCTTCACTAAGATGAGCCGTAACCGTTACAGACCTCCTCTATATCCAGGCCTGCCCTCAAAGTCCCGCCTAACCTGCTTTCTACTCTTCTTTTCTTTCCTTTCCTTTCTTTTTTTTTTAATAGGATCTATCTGTATCCCTGACTGACCTAATTCTCATGGCAACCCTTCTTTTTTTTATTTATTTTATTTTATTTTATTTATTTTTTTAATTTTATTTATTTTTGTATGTGTATGAATGTACTGTCTGCATGTAGGTTTGTNCGACACCCTCTTCTGACCTCCGCGGCATTGCACGACACGGGTGCACAAACTTGCATGCAGATAGTACATTCATACACATACATAAATAAATAAAATTAATAAAAAAAAGATTAAGTAAAATATAAAGATTAAGTAAAACTAAATGTAAAAGTTGTAGGGCTGTGTAATTTGGCAAATGCTGTGCAAATGCTACTGTACCTCTCCTTGGGGACTCAAAGAGACACCTGCTTTTCCTGAGGTGATGAGATAGGAACCTGTGGAGCCCTGTTGTTCACTGTTGAGTGGAGACCCAGAAAAAAATTAGAATGAGGTCTCTACCCAGGTCAGAGGAGAGCACTCCGGGTTAATAAAACACCAAGGGAAAATAATCTTTCTCCCCAGCAACCCCCTAAGCCTCTGTAGGACAATTAATCTTTCTGTGGATACAAGTGATTTTATCTAATAGCTGGAACAAAGAGAAATTTGATATAATCCATTAACAGTAAGGCATAATTACTGAGAAAAATCCATCTGAGCTGGGGCTCTAGCAGCCACCCACACCTAACCCAGACTCAGACTCAGCCCTGGCAAAGCACCAGTATTTATTTCAATAAGAAGCCTGGGATAGAATTCAGCCTCAATGAGACCTCTCAGGGTAAGGATTGGAATAGCACATAAGCAAGCTGCAAAGTGAAATAAAAACTGGGCTGCCTTCCTATCTGATTGCCACACTCAGGTGAAACCTCTGCCTTCGCATGTTCAAAATCAAAGGATCATAGCCTACACATCACCTTCTCTTTCCTGGCTAGGCTGGCTTTATGGTTTTGAAGATTATATGGTGATATATTAGTAAGCTTTCTGTTACTGTAACAAATGTCTGCAATCATCAGCTTACAAAGATGAAAGCTTTGTTTTGGCTCACAGTTTTGGAGGTTTCAGTCCAAGACCAATTAACTACATTGCTTTGGACCCATGACAATAGTTTATGACAGAACCATGTGGCAAAAGAGGCCCATTTGTGTGATAGTGTGGATGTAAAAAGAGGGGCCACTGAACCCTTCAAAGTCATGTTCTAAGTAGTCAAAATGCCTTTTAGACCCATTTTTGCTTGGGGCTTAAGTTTATAAGACAAGGTCTTACTTTGTAGCCCAGAATGGCCCTGAAGTTACAGTAATCCTCCTGCTTCAACACTTCTCCCTCTGTGTTGAGATTATAGGTACATGTAGTACCATACTAGGCTTTAGGCTCCACCTCTTTGTTTATTTATTTATTTATTTATTTTTATGTGTATGAATGTATTGTCTGCATATAGGTAGGTGGCACCTGTGTCATGCAATGCTGTGGAAGTGAGAAGAGGGCATCGGATTCCCCTGGAGCTGGAGTTAAAGCTAGTTCTTAGCTGCCATGTAGGTGCTAGGAATTGAGCCTGGGTCCTCCACAAGAGCAGTTGGCTGAGCCATCTCTCCAGCCCCTGTCCACCACATTTAATAGGACTGCCTGGACATAAATTGAGGGATTATTAGCTGGGTGTGGTGGTGCATGCCTTTAATCCCAGCACTTGGGAGGCAGAGGCAGGCGGATCTTGAACTCTGTGAGTTCAAGGCCAGCCTGGTCCACATAGAGTTCCAGGCCAGCTGGGGCTACAGAGAGACCCTGTCTCAAAAAGACCAAAAAAAAAAAAGAGGGATTATTTACTGAAGCAAGGACAATTTACCAGTGACTATACCACTGGGGGAATATGGCTCCTGCCCAGCAACCATTAGCTGCCTATAGCTCCTCAATGAGGGTGAGACCCTCCTTCAGAAAGGATGTCTATGGATGCAATCTCTGGCAGTTCATGAATAGGACAGTCTTTGTGCCCAGAAAACATTGTTTCACAACAGTCCTTCCCATCCCTCATCTTACATGTTTTTTCTGTCCAATCTTTTGACACATCCTTCTTCCAGTCTCCCTCTAGGGCCTTGGAAGAGGTGACACTTATGTCCCATTTAGGGCTGAGATCTCAACAGTCACTTATTTCCAGCATTTTACCCAGTTATTAGTCTCTGCATTAATTGTCATCCACTACAAACAGGAGCTATATTCATAAATGTCAGTCTTAGGGATAATGCCTTATGTGTGAATCCATAAAAGTAATTTGGTTAAGTGATGTTAAAAAAAAAAAAAAAAACCAAAACAACAGGGGCTGGAGAGATGGCCTAGCGGTTAAGAGTGCCGACCGCTCTTACAGAGGACCCGGGTTCAATCCCTAGCACCCATGTGGCGGCTGAGAACCATCTGAAACTCCAATTCCAGGAGAACTCCAGTTCCAGGGGAATCTGACACTCTCTTCTGACCTCTGCGGCATTGCATGACACGGATGCACAAACCTACATGCAGACAGTACATTCATACACATACAGAAATAAAAATTTTTAAAAATTAAAAAGAAAAATACAAACTTTAAAAACAACAACAACGACAAAAACCCAGCTCATTCAGGAAGCAGAAGCATCCCAATCTCTGTGAGTTTGAAGCCAGCTTGGTCTACATAGTGAGTTCCAGGCCACCCAAGGCTACATAGTGAGACCCTATCTAAAGCAAAAAGAAAAAGCAAGAGTGAGCAAGGTTGGGGGAGGAGAAGGGAAGGAAATTTGAGTATTCTATACATTCTAAGTGTCATTTTAATGCTCATTATATGGGCATACATGTATGTGTAGGTATGCATATCACCTAGGTTGGGATATACAGCATACTTCTTACTATGGGTCAGGGTCAGGGTGACAAGATTCATGACATACCTAGCTGAGCTTAAGCCTCCAATTAAGGGGAGAGGTGGGGGGAGGTGCTGGAGAGAAGGCCTAGCGGTTAAGAACCCCGAATGCTCTTGCAGAGGACCTGGTCCCTAGCACCCACGTGGCAGCTGAGAACCATCTCTGACTCCAGTTCCAGGGGAATCCGAAACCCTCTTCTGACCTCCGTGGCATTGCTCGACAACCTACCTACATGCAGACAATACACTCATACACATACAAGAATAAATAAAAATTTAAAAAAAAAAAAAAAAGGAGAGACTGCAGCTGGGCATGGTGGCTCAGACCTGAAGTCTCAGTACTTGGAAAGCTGAAGTAGAAAGACTGCCCTCAGTTTGAGGCCAGCCTCAGCTACAGTGTGAGATTTTTGTCTAAAAGAACAACGACAACAACAAAACAGTAGAGTTGGTGAGATGACTTGGTAGGTAAAGGTGCTTGCTCCCCAGCCTCAGTCCGTGAGTTCAATCCCCAGCATCCTCATGTAGGAAGATCCAGTTTGAATTGGGGGCTAGTTCTCAGCTGGCACCCCTCAGGGCACCATGTGGGTGGGAGTCAGGGGACTTCTCTGACTCTGCCCCAAGAAGGAACAGACAATGTGGCCCAGGTGCATGATGCTGGGTGGGGCAGCAGTGTGCAGTGGCGAGGAATTGGGGGGCCTGTGATTGGCTCTGGGAGGTGATGTCATTTTGCTTATAAAAGCAAGCTGGAGCAAGCAATAAATCAAATTCTCCATTACCATCATTACAGAGTTCCCAGCCATCATTTTTTGCATGCATACAGGCCAAAGCAGGCCCGCATTTCATTTGGGTGACCAGTGGGTTGGACAGCGGTCCTTAGACCACCAATCTGGATAGCTGGTGTGGTGAAGTGAATTGTGAGTTGACATAGGCTGAAGACAGGCCATCAGCCATCAGCCTGAGATTCCTGTCCAGGGGCAGCAGTCTCTGGGCAGGTGGGAAAATCACAGCCAAGGGTGGGAAACATTTCATTGTCCCAGGCTAAGGGCCTGAGGAGGAGGAACCTCTTAGGATGGGTTACGAAAGTAACCAGCTGACCTCTGCACCGAGAGGTCTTTTCCCTACAGTGGCCGCAGGCAGGTACTGTGCTCCCCTTCCCTTAGCAGGGCCGCGTTGTACCTGCTCATGGCAGAGGAAGCTTCCTACACACATGAAAGGAGAGAACTGACTCCACAAAGTTGTCCTCTGACCCCTGCACCTGTGCTGTGGCACACATGTGCCCCACACATACACGAACAAACAAATAAACTAATATGATAAAACAACAACAACAACAACAACAAAAACAATGAAAACTAAGCTAGACCAGAGAGACCAGGAAGGGGAGCCCTGAGTCTGGGAAGCACAGTGAAAAATCTCAGCTGTGCCAGAGTGGGCCCAGGGCAACTCGTTTTGGAGAAACTAACTGGTGGGTTGTACTGGATGGGGGGTGGTGCTGTCCTTGTTCTGGAAAAGCCTCAGCAGTAGTGCACTTTGTGTGGAGAGACTTTATGTGGCGAGCCCCGTAGGTCTGGGCTAAAAGCTCCAGTTAAGCAGACCAGCTGTGTTGGGACAGGGGTACCAGTTGGTATATCTGAGTAAACAGATCCCATGTAATCTAGTGACCTGGCTTTCTGAGTGTAGTTCTTAGGACAGCAAAGCAAGATAACTAGACACTTGTCAGAAACATACATTCTCTGGTCCACCCAGACTGTTAGAGCCAGCCACTGAGCTGGGCCCCAGCCATGTGTGTTTACCAAGCCTTCAGGAAATTCTGAGGCATGAAGTCTGAGAACCACTATCTGAAAGATGCTTTAGTTTGGTGGGCTGTGTTGAGTATGTTTTGGAGCATTGGGTAGAGCCTGTGCCTTGCTGGAACATAGAAGGCCTCCAGCCTGGGCCATTGGATGTCACAGTCACATTCCTAACATCACCCACTCAGCCTCACAGCTTACCCAGCACACTCACATACACAGCTTCTGTGGAAGAAGGCTGGATGCCATTACTCCAAGTACCTTTCCTCCTGCTGGACTCAGCTGTGCTTTCATTGACATGGTAGATAAAAATATCCTCCCTGTGTATGTAGATGAGTGTGCAAATGTGCACATAAATTGGTTCTACCTTTCCTCTTAGAGAGACCCCCCCCCCATTACCTCATCCCTCACCCCTATCCTGCCTGCCTAATCTCTCTCGATGGGCCTTGGTTTGGTGCTCAGCAGACAAGCACCTGATTGCGGTATCTGACTCACTCTCTAAGAGGGGACTGCCTGCCCCAGGCTGAAATGCCCAAACACACACATGGCCCCTATAACCTTACAGTAACCTTGCTGTGCCTACCCAGCACAATCTGTTTCCTCCCTGCAGGACTGTCACCTGTTACCTAAAGACAGAGGAGCTGTGCGTGGGCACTGGCTCCCAGCAGTGACAACCTTTACCACTCACTTCCTGTGTTGACTGTATTGTGCTTTGGGGTCCTGGTGCCTGAGTAAGCTCTTAACTCTCATTCTATTTCCTACTACTGTCTGAAGCTCAGTTTCCACAACTATAATGTGGTAATGAAAATATTGCACTTAAACACTGTTCAGAGGAGGAAAGGAAATGATTGAAGAATTTAGCTCTGATCATGGAACATAGTACTGATAAACAGCCCATGAAGGTGTTAGGTATAGTTCTCCCCTCAGATAGGCAAGTGAGTACATATCCTTGATTAAGTAAAGTCTCTGAGGGTTGTGTGGCTTCATATGGACTCAAGTTTGTCCATAGAACCGACTTCAGAGCCTGCCTCTAAACCACACTCACTATAATCACAAGAAGGAGAGAGAGACAGAGGGAGACAGAGAGGGATGCTGTTTCTCATCCATTCTCTCCAAATATGAGCAGAGCCAATGACAGCTTTGAGGGTTTCGTGTGAAAGGTGAGGATTAAGGGTTGGGATGTAGCCCAGAGCACCTGCCTAGCATAGGTAAGGCCCAGGGTTTGATCCCTAGTATTGGAAGGGGGAAAAAAAGATTAAGTAAAGGGCTGGAGAGATGGCCTAGCGGTTAAGAGCGCCGACCGCTCTTGCAGAGGACCCGGGGTTCGATCCCCAGCATCCACATGGCGGCCGAGAACCGTCTGAAACTCCAATTCCAGGAGAACTCCAGTTCCAGGGGAATCCGACACCCTCTTCTGACCTCCGCGGCATTGCACGACACGGGTGCACAAACTTGCATGCAGATAGTACATTCATACACATACATAAATAAATAAAATTAATAAAAAAAAGATTAAGTAAAATATAAAGATTAAGTAAAACTAAATGTAAAAGTTGTAGGGCTGTGTAATTTGGCAAATGCTGTGCAAATGCTACTGTACCTCTCCTTGGGGACTCAAAGAGACACCTGCTTTTCCTGAGGTGATGAGATAGGAACCTGTGGAGCCCTGTTGTTCACTGTTGAGTGGAGACCCAGAAAAAAATTAGAATGAGGTCTCTACCCAGGTCAGAGGAGAGCACTCCGGGTTAATAAAACACCAAGGGAAAATAATCTTTCTCCCCAGCAACCCCCTAAGCCTCTGTAGGACAATTAATCTTTCTGTGGATACAAGTGATTTTATCTAATAGCTGGAACAAAGAGAAATTTGATATAATCCATTAACAGTAAGGCATAATTACTGAGAAAAATCCATCTGAGCTGGGGCTCTAGCAGCCACCCACACCTAACCCAGACTCAGACTCAGCCCTGGCAAAGCACCAGTATTTATTTCAATAAGAAGCCTGGGATAGAATTCAGCCTCAATGAGACCTCTCAGGGTAAGGATTGGAATAGCACATAAGCAAGCTGCAAAGTGAAATAAAAACTGGGCTGCCTTCCTATCTGATTGCCACACTCAGGTGAAACCTCTGCCTTCGCATGTTCAAAATCAAAGGATCATAGCCTACACATCACCTTCTCTTTCCTGGCTAGGCTGGCTTTATGGTTTTGAAGATTATATGGTGATATATTAGTAAGCTTTCTGTTACTGTAACAAATGTCTGCAATCATCAGCTTACAAAGATGAAAGCTTTGTTTTGGCTCACAGTTTTGGAGGTTTCAGTCCAAGACCAATTAACTACATTGCTTTGGACCCATGACAATAGTTTATGACAGAACCATGTGGCAAAAGAGGCCCATTTGTGTGATAGTGT
Organism: Rhizomys pruinosus; assembly: GCA_009823505.1. Taxonomy (NCBI): domain Eukaryota; kingdom Metazoa; phylum Chordata; class Mammalia; order Rodentia; family Spalacidae; genus Rhizomys; species Rhizomys pruinosus. The sequence goes on from VZQC01014834.1 coordinate 3,760,179, forward strand.
GGATGTAAAAAGAGGGGCCACTGAACCCTTCAAAGTCATGTTCTAAGTAGTCAAAATGCCTTTTAGACCCATTTTTGCTTGGGGCTTAAGTTTATAAGACAAGGTCTTACTTTGTAGCCCAGAATGGCCCTGAAGTTACAGTAATCCTCCTGCTTCAACACTTCTCCCTCTGTGTTGAGATTATAGGTACATGTAGTACCATACTAGGCTTTAGGCTCCACCTCTTTGTTTATTTATTTATTTATTTATTTTTATTACATTTATATATTATGAGTGTGCATGTGTGCCCAGGGCTTCATGCATCTAGGCAAGTATTCTATCAACAGAACTACATCTCCAGCCTTTCAACACCTCTTAATAGAAAGGCCATGGGGTGGGGATCAAGTCATTAAAACCTGTGCCTTTAGGGGACATTTAAAACCCAACTTCAACAAATCGTCCTTCCAAACAGAGATAGTTACCCTCTGAGCCTTCTGAGGCAGTATCAAAACTTGTGGGTAGGAGGTATTTTTCTTTTTTTTTTTTAATTTTTTTTAATTAATTTTATTTATTTCTTATGTGTATGAATGTACTGTCTGCATGCAAGTCGGTGCACCCATGTCGTGCAATGCTGCGGTGGTCAGAAGAGGGTCTCGATTCCTCTGGAACTGGAGTTCTCCTGGAATTGGAGCTTCAGACGGTTCTCAGCTGCCATGTGGGTGCTGGGGATCGAACCCGGGTCCTCTGTAAGAGCGGTCGGCGCTCTTAACCGCTAGGCCATCTCTCCAGCCCCCAAACCTTCTGAAGGCAAAGAGTTAACCATGAAAGGTCAGGGGCTAGGCTAAATGGTCCCTGGGAGCCAACAGCATGTCCTTGCATCTAAAGAGACCAGGAGGGCCATCTGAATGGGTCCAAAGTACAAAAAACACCAGGAAGTTCAGGGACCAGAGCTGAGGCAGGTGACAGCCACAGTTACATCAGCTCCAGAGGGCTTGTGTCAGTTATGGAGAAAGTGACAGATGGTCTGCCTTGCTGTTGTCCACATTACCACAGCTGAAATGACTGACCAGAGCCTGCTGGTGCTGCCTCTAAGAAGTAGCCCTGGGCCTTCCTGCCAACCTTTTCTCTGGGAAATGGACAGTAATAGGAAGAACAAGAAAGGAGACAGCCCTAAGAGCAATTCCTAATTTGCACAGACTGCATACCAGTGTCCTCCAGCTTCTTATCATCATCACCATCACCACACTCCCACACTGGGTACCCACAGGGTGCCAGGAGTGTCACAATTGTTTCCACACATTTTTTCATGCTGTCCTCATCATCTCCCACACCCCCATCACACACCTCCTGCAAGCATATCATGTTTCCACTTTCTCCAAACCTTTGGTGTCCAGCTTGTGTCCTACTTCCATGAAGTCTTCCCTGACCTTTGAGAAGAGTAAGCATCTAACGGTATGAAACAGGATTCTGTTTTTGGCTTTCTCCTGCTAAGAGTTTCTATCAAGACTTGGCAAGACTGTGGGATGGCTTATTTATGTTGCCATCACACCCACAAGTAGCAAAAGTTTCCCTTTATAGAATGAAACAAGGGGTTTGAACCATCCACATGAGATCTTTTAAGTACATTGTCAAGAGAAGCAGGAAGGAGCCCACAGGAAAGGTCATGTTAATTGTAGCTAAGCAAGTCTAGAGTCTTGGACAAGGAAACCCATATTTTCCTATAGCATGCCCTAGTTGGAGAATTTCTGGACCACTGACCGGAAATCACCCAGAACAGGCTGCTGAGGGACCCAGAAACCAGGTCTTTGAAAAATGGTTGAAGGCATGAGGATGTGGGTTTGGGGCAGATGAAACTCATAGGCACGAGATGTCTGTCTCCAGAGGTCATTGATTGGGAAAGGTGTGGAAGCTTCTCTTGCTATAAGCAGGTACAGTGCAGTCCTGCTAAGTGCCTGCAGCCACTGTAGGGAACTGACCCTTCGGCGCAGAGGTCAGTTGGTTACTTTTGTAAAAACTCAACCTGAGAGGTACTTCCACCTCAGGTCTTTAGCCTGGGAAAATGGTATGTTTCTTGTCTGGTCGTGCTTTCCCACCTGCCCAAAGACTGCTGGTCTCTGGACAGGAATTTCAGGCTGGTGGGTGATGGCCTATCTTCAGCCTACACCCACTCACAGTTCACGTCACAGCTGGTCCAGCCCCACACCAGATTACCAGGTTGGTGGTCTGACGGACCACCGTCCAACCCACTGGCCAGGACACTCGAAATCCAAGCCTGCTTTGGCCTGTATGCATGGAGATATAATGGCCAGGAATTCTATGTAATGACAGTAATAGAGAATTTGCTTTATTGCCTGCTGCAACTCACTTTTTTTTTTAAGGTTTTCTTTATTTTTTTATTTATTTTTGTATGTATTATTTTTGTATGATGTACTGTCTGCATGTAGGTTTGTGCACCCGTGTCGTGCAATGCCGCGGAGTTCAGAAGAGGGTGTCAGATTCCCCTGGAACTGGAGTTCTCCTGGAATTGGAGTTTCAGACGGTTCTTAGCCGCCATGTGGGTGCTGGGGATCGAACCCGGGTCCTCTGCAAGAGCAGTCGGTGCTCTTAACCGCTAGGCTATCTCTCCAGCCCCCTGCAACTCACTTTTATAAGCAAAATAACGTCAGCTCCCAGAGCCAATCATGGGCCCCAAGTCACGCCACAGTATACTGCTGCTCCGCCTAACAGCATGTACCTAGGCCGCTGTTGCTTGCTTCTTCTTGGGGCAGGGTCAGAGAAATCCCATGACTCACACATGGTGCCCTGAAGGGTGCTAGCTGAGAACTAGCCCCTAGGTCAAACTGGATCTTCCCACACTCTGGACTGAGGCCCAGCCAGGACAGCTGGGGATGAGTAGCAGGAAGATGTACTTTCACTCAGCGTGAGGAGTCAGTTTCTACTACTAAATACTAAACCACCCTACATCAAAGCATGAACTCTGCCATCCCCTCTCATTCTCATATTCTTGCTCGCTCGCTCGCTCGCTCGATAGGTAGCCCAGTTTGTCTTCACAATCTTCCTACCTCCGCAATGCTAGGATGACAGACACTCATCCCCACATCTGGTGTAACCTGTCTTGAGAGGAGCTGCTTCTTCTGCCCCCTGATACTTGTCAGGATTAAGCCATCATTTGATAAAGATGCAGTGACCACCATATTATATTTGTTTGGGGTGAAGGTGAGATGAGGATGGATTGATTTGTCTTGCAAAGTTCCTTTCAACTACTAGGAGAACCTTTATGCTTTTTTTCCCCTCGTTATAGCAAAAGCTAAACTGTATATGCTGATGTGTTGGAGGGGCAGGAATTTTGGGAGTAGGCTTGGAAGGATGAGCAGTGTTCAGCAAGCTTGGAACACAGAAAGCATTGAGGCAGTGTATCTTAGAAGGGTACAGGACTAGAGAGGAACTCTGATCCCTTGTCCCAGAATTCTTCCTCCTTAAGAGCAGTTTCTGGGGCCAATGAATTGGCTCAGCCTTTATAGGTGCTTGCTTCCAAGCCTGACAGCCGTAAGTTTGATCCCGTTGTAGGAAAAAAAGAACTGGGGGCTGGAGAGATGGCCTAGTGGTTAAGAGCTCCAAATGCTTTTGCTGAGGACCTGGGTTCGATCCCCAGCACCCACATGGTGGCTGAGAACAGTCTTCAACTCCAGTTCCAGGGGAATCCGACGCCCTCTTCTGACCTCTATGGCATTGCACGACATGGGTGCACAAACCTACATGCAGACAGTACATTCATACACATAAAAAAATAAATAAAATTTAAAAAAAAAGAACTGACTCCTATAAGTTGTCCTCTTATGTTGCTACTAAGAAATAGTCCTAAGCCTTGGTAACTATCTCTATTTGGAAAGATCTGCTATTGGATCCACAGGACACTCATACAAATACACACACTAAAAATTTTAAAAATTGCCGGGCGTGGTGGTGCACGCCTTTAATCCTAGCACTTAGGAGGCAGAGGCAGGCGGATCTTTGTGAGATCAAAGCTAGCCTGGTCTATAGAGTGAGTTCCAGGACAGCTGGGGCTACAGGGAGACCCTGTCTCGAAAAGACAAAAAAAAAAATTTTTTTTAATTAATCAAAATTTGGGGGATGGAGAAATGGCTCAGTGGTTAAGAGTACTGGTTGTTCTTGTGGAAGGCCCAGGTTTGAATCCCAGTACTCACATGGCAGCTAACAACTGCCCATAACTCCAGTTCTGATGCCGTCTACTGTCTTCTTCAGGCACTGCACAACACAGTTTCACTTACACACATGTAGGCATAACACTCATACACATAAAATAATTAAATTTAAAAATTTTTAAGGAATAAAATTTTAAATATTGATTAGTGTGTAGTGTATAGTGTGTGTGCGTGTGTGTGTGTGTGTATCTGTGTGTGTATGTGTATGTGGATGCCCAAGGAGGCCAGAAGAGGATGCCAGATCCCCTGGAGCTAGATGTACAGGTGGTTGTGAGCAGCCTAATGTGGCTGCTGAGAACTCCTCTATAGGAATGAGGGCTCTCAACCACTGAGACATCCCTTCAGCCCCCAGATAAATTTTGTGTGTGTGTATGTGTTTGTGTCTGTCTGTCTGTCTGTCAGAGGACACCATTCAGAAATTGGTTCTCTCCTTCTACCAACTGAGCTCAAGTTGTTAGGCTTGGCAGAAAGCATTCTTACCTGCTGAGCCATTCTGCCAGCCTGAAGAGCATCTATTCTTTTTTTAATTTTTATTTTATTTTATTTATTTTTTATGTGTATGAATGTACTGTCTGCATGTAGGTTTGTGCACCCATGTCGTGCAATGCCACAGATGTCAGGAGAGGGTGTCAGATTCCCCTGGAACTGGAGTCAAAGATGGTTCTCAGCCACCATGTGGTTGCTGGGGATAGAACCCAGGTCCTCTGCAAGAGCAGTTGGCGCTCTTAACCGCTAGGCCATCTCTCCAGTCCTATTGATTGATTTTTTTTTATTAATTTCATTTATTTCTGTATGTGTATGAATGTACTGTCTGCATGCAAGTCTGTGCACCCGTGTCGTGCAATGCCGCGGAGTTCAGAAGAGGGTCTCGGATTTCCCTGGAACTGGAGTTCTCCTGGAATTGGAGCTTCAGACGGTTCTCAGCCGCCATGTGGGTGCTGGGGATCGAACCTGGGTCCTCTGTAAGAGCGGTTGGCGCTCCTAACCGCTAGGCCATCTCTCCAGCCCCTATTGATTGATTTTTATAACTATGAATGTTTTCCTGGCATGCATGTAAGTCCACCATGTACATACAATGCCCAGGGAGGCTAGAAGAGGGTATCATATCCTCTGAAAGTGGAGTTACAGATGGTGGCCACCCTATGGGTACTGAGAACCAAACTTGGGTTCACTGCAGGAGCAGCCAATGCTCTTAGTCACTGACCCATCTCTCCAGCTCCCAACATAATTTTTTTTTATTTTTAGTTTTTTTTATTTTTAGTTTTTTGGTCTTTTTGAGACAGGATCTCCCTGTAGCCCCAGCTGTCCTGGAACTCACTCTGTAGACCAGGCTGGCCTTGAACTCACAAAGACCCGCCTGCCTCTGCCTCTCGAGTTTGAGGATTAAAGGCATGCTCCACCACACCCAGCCCAACATAGTTTTTTAAATATTATTTTTATTTATTTTATTTTTAATGCAATCTTTTATTAATTAATTAATTAATTAATTAATTAATTAATTAATGTGTACGAGTGTACTGCCTGCATGTAGGTTTGTGCACCCGTGTCATGCGATGCCTCGGAGGTCAGAAGAGGGTGTTGGATTCCCCTGGAACTGGAGTTCTCCTGGAATTGGAGTTACAGACGGTTCTCAGCCGCCATGTGGGTGCTGGGAATCAAACCTGGGTCCTCTGCAAGAGCAGTCAGTGCTCTTAACTGCTGAGCCATTTCTCCAGCCCCTATTTTTATTTTTTATGTGTATGAGTGTATTTCCTGCATGCATGTAGGTGCACTGGCATTATGTGATACCCACGGAGGTCAGAAGAGGGCGTTGAGTTCTCTGTAACTGGAGTTATGGATAGTTGTCAGCTGCCATGTGAGTGCTGGGAACCAAACCCAAGTCCTCTGAAAGAGCATCCAGTGAGCCATCTCTCCGGTCCCCCAAAATAAAAATTTTAAAGAGCAGTTTCTAATGGTGAAGAAATGATTCAATGGTTAAGAGCCCTTGATGTTCTTGCAGAGGACCCAGATTCAGTTCCCAGGACCTACCTGATAGCACACAACCATCTATAACTCTAGTTCCAGGAGATCCAATGCTATCTTTTGGCTTCTGTGGGCCCCAGGAACAGACATGGTATATGTACATGCATGCATGCAAAATAGCCGTACACATAAAATAAAAAAACTTTTTTGCCAGGCGTAGTGGCACACGCCTTTAATCCTAGCACTCGGGAGGCAGGTGCATCTTTGTAAGTTCAAGGCCAGCCTGGTCTACAGAGTGAGTTCCAGGACAGCTGGGGCTACAGGGAGACCCTGTCTCAAAAACACCAAAAAATAAAAATAAAAAATAAATAAATAAAAAAAGATGTATTTTAATTTATATGTGTACCTGAGAATATATATGTGTACCATATGTGTGAAATTCCCAGAGAGGCCAAAAGAGGGCATCAGATTCCCTGAAGTTATAGTGGGTTATAAGCCACTTGACATGGGTGCTAGGAACTGAACTTGGGTCCTCTGCAAGAGCAGCAAGTGCTCTTAACTGCTGAACTATCTCTTTGGCCCCCAAAGAAACCTTAAAAAAAAAAAAACAAAATTACAGTTTCTGAAGGTAGTAAACAGAGAAGAGAGCACAAACAACCTGAAACTCCTCACCTCCAGGCCTGAGAAAAATGTGTATGTGAGAGTGAAGCAGAGACTGTAAGTAAGGTGTAAAGGGGCTGCTATAGAGGAGATGGTGAAGGAGGACCCTGGGGAGGGTAGGATTCCCTCGAATGACCCTAGGGCAGGAGGGGAGGGTGATAACAAAGGCGGGGCAAAGAAACAGCAAGTGCGTGTGTGGGTGACAATTTGGCTTGGAAAGAGAGGATGATGATAAAGTTGAGGCAAAGAGGTAGCAAGCCCTGTGGGGGTGCCTTTGGGCACAATCATTTTTATGCTACTGTAGACCATGACCAGGAAATGCTCTCTCAGGGAAGAAAATGCACGAAGATGAGACCTGGAGGGGAAATGGATCAACTTCTACAAAGGCTCTTCATAAACAAGCTAAGACAGGACAAAAGAAAAGGGACAGGCACTGTGAGCCTGAAGGAGCAGCCACCCTGGGGGAGAGGACAGTGTGGGGTGACGAAACCTGATGCCAGTTAGCTGCTTTGCTGCGGGATCCTGGGTAAGTTGGTCTCCTTCTCTGGACCACAGTGTCTTACTGTATAAAAATAAGGGCTGGCCTGGATAGCCACCACTGTTCTCTCCAGGCAGGTGGTCCATGGTGGGTGTAACTGCATACCAACCAAGTTCACTTGTAACTGAAGCACTGCTATTTCTGAGTCACATGACGACTCTGTGACTAAATGTTGTATTTCATTTGGTAATTTTTTTTTTTTTTTTTTTTNAATTCAGGGACCAGAGCTGAGGCAGGTGACAGCCACAGTTACATCAGCTCCAGAGGGCTTGTGTCAGTTATGGAGAAAGTGACAGATGGTCTGCCTTGCTGTTGTCCACATTACCACAGCTGAAATGACTGACCAGAGCCTGCTGGTGCTGCCTCTAAGAAGTAGCCCTGGGCCTTCCTGCCAACCTTTTCTCTGGGAAATGGACAGTAATAGGAAGAACAAGAAAGGAGACAGCCCTAAGAGCAATTCCTAATTTGCTCAGACTGCATACCAGTGTCCTCCAGCTTCTTATCATCATCACCATCACCACACTCCCACACTGGGTACCCACAGGGTGCCAGGAGTGTCACAATTGTTTCCACACATTTTTTCATGCTGTCCTCATCATCTCCCACACCCCCATCACACACCTCCTGCAAGCATATCATGTTTCCACTTTCTCCAAACCTTTGGTGTCCAGCTTGTGTCCTACTTCCATGAAGTCTTCCCTGACCTTTGAGAAGAGTAAGCATCTAAGGGTATGAAACAGGATTCTGTTTTTGGCTTTCTCCTGCTAAGAGTTTCTATCAAGACTTGGCAAGACTGTGGGATGGCTTATTTATGTTGCCATCACACCCACAAGTAGCAAAAGTTTCCCTTTATAGAATGAAACAAGGGGTTTGAACCATCCACATGAGATCTTTTAAGTACATTGTCAAGAGAAGCAGGAAGGAGCCCACAGGAAAGGTCATGTTAATTGTAGCTAAGCAAGTCTAGAGTCTTGGACAAGGAAACCCATATTTTCCTATAGCATGCCCTAGTTGGAGAATTTCTGGACCACTGACCGGAAATCACCCAGAACAGGCTGCTGAGGGACCCAGAAACCAGGTCTTTGAAAAATGGTTGAAGGCATGAGGATGTGGGTTTGGGGCAGATGAAACTCATAGGCACGAGATGTCTGTCTCCAGAGGTCATTGATTGGGAAAGGTGTGGAAGCTTCTCTTGCTATAAGCAGGTACAGTGCAGTCCTGCTAAGTGCCTGCAGCCACTGTAGGGAACTGACCCTTCGGCGCAGAGGTCAGTTGGTTACTTTTGTAAAAACTCAACCTGAGAGGTACTTCCACCTCAGGTCTTTAGCCTGGGAAAATGGTATGTTTCTTGTCTGGTCGTGCTTTCCCACCTGCCCAAAGACTGCTGGTCTCTGGACAGGAATTTCAGGCTGGTGGGTGATGGCCTATCTTCAGCCTACACCCACTCACAGTTCATGTCACAGCTGGTCCAGCCCCACACCAGATTACCAGGTTGGTGGTCTGACGGACCACCGTCCAACCCACTGGCCAGGACACTCGAAATCCAAGCCTGCTTTGGCCTGTATGCATGGAGATATAATGGCCAGGAATTCTATGTAATGACAGTAATAGAGAATTTGCTTTATTGCCTGCTGCAACTCACTTTTTTTTTTAAGGTTTTCTTTATTTTTTTATTTATTTTTGTATGTATTATTTTTGTATGATGTACTGTCTGCATGTAGGTTTGTGCACCCGTGTCGTGCAATGCCGCGGAGTTCAGAAGAGGGTGTCAGATTCCCCTGGAACTGGAGTTCTCCTGGAATTGGAGTTTCAGACGGTTCTTAGCCGCCATGTGGGTGCTGGGGATCGAACCCGGGTCCTCTGCAAGAGCAGTCGGTGCTCTTAACCGCTAGGCTATCTCTCCAGCCCCTCAACTCACTTTTATAAGCAAAATTAACGTCAGCTTCCCAGAGCCAATCATGGGCCCCAAGTCCACGCCACAGTATACTGCTTGCTCCGCCTAACAGCACTGTACCTAGGCCACTGTTGTTGCTCTTCTTGGGGCAGGGTCAGAGAAATCCCATGACTCCACATTTGCCCTGAAGGGTGCTAGCTGAGAACTAGCCCCTGAGTCAAACTGGATCTTCCCACACTCTGGACTGAGGCCCAGCCAGGACAGCTGGGGAATGAGTAGCAGGAAGATGTACTTTCACTCAGCGTGAGGAGTCAGTTTCTACTACTAAATACTAAACCACCCTACATCAAAGCATGAACTCTGCCATCCCCTCTCATTCTCATATTCTTGCTCGCTCGCTCGCTCGCTCGATAGGTAGCCCAGTTTGTCTTCACAATCTTCCTACCTCCGCAATGCTAGGATGACAGACACTCATCCCCACATCTGGTGTAACCTGTCTTGAGAGGAGCTGCTTCTTCTGCCCCCTGATACTTGTCAGGATTAAGCCATCATTTGATAAAGATGCAGTGACCACCATATTATATTTGTTTGGGGTGAAGGTGAGATGAGGATGGATTGATTTGTCTTGCAAAGTTCCTTTCAACTACTAGGAGAACCTTTATGCTTTTTTTCCCCTCGTTATAGCAAAAGCTAAACTGTATATGCTGATGTGTTGGAGGGGCAGGAATTTTGGGAGTAGGCTTGGAAGGATGAGCAGTGTTCAGCAAGCTTGGAACACAGAAAGCATTGAGGCAGTGTATCTTAGAAGGGTACAGGACTAGAGAGGAACTCTGATCCCTTGTCCCAGATTCTTCCTCCTTAAGAGCAGTTTCTGGGGCCAATGAATTGGCTCAGCCTTTATAGGTGCTTGCTTCCAAGCCTGACAGCCGTAAGTTTGATCCCGTTGTAGGAAAAAAAGAACTGGGGGCTGGAGAGATGGCCTAGTTTAAGAGCTCCAAATGCTTTTGCTGAGGACCTGGGTTCGATCCCCAGCACCCACATGGTGGCTGAGAACAGTCTCAACTCCCATCCAGGGGAATCCGACGCCCTCTTCTGACCTCTATGGCATTGCACGACCATGGGTGCACAAACCTACATGCAGGCAGTACCATTCATACACATAAAAAATAAATAAATTAAAAAAAAAAGAACTGACTCCTATAAGTTGTCCTCTTATGTTGCTACTAAGAAATAGTCCTAAGCCTTGGTAACTATCTCTATTTGGAAAGATCTGCTATTGGATCCACAGGACACTCATACAAATACACAACACTAAAAATTTTAAAAATTGCCGGACGTGGTGGTGCACGCCTTTAAATCCAGCATTAGGGGACAGAGGCAGGCGATCTTTGTGAGATCAAGCTAGCCTGGTCTATAGAGTGAGTTCCAGGACAGCTGGGGCTACAGGGAGACCCTGTCTCGAAAGACCAAAAAAAAAAATTTTTTTAATTAATCAAAATTTGGGGGATGGAGGAAATTGGCTCAGGTGGTTTAAGAATACTGTTGTTCTTGAGAGGCCCAGGTTTGAATCCCAGTACTCACATGGCAGCTAACAACTGCCCTAACTCCAGTTCTGATGCCGATCTACTGTCTTTCTCTCAGGCACTGCACAACACGATAATACACTTAAACACATGTAGCATACATCATACACATAAAAAATAATAAATTTAAAAATTTTAAGGAATTAAAATTTTAAAATATTGATTAGTGTGTAGATTGTATAGTGTGTGTGCGTCGTGTGTGTGTGTATCTGTGTGTGTATGTGTATTGGATGCCCAAGGAGGCCAGAAGAGGATGCCAGATTCCCCGAGCTAGGATTACAGGTGGTTGTGAGACAGCCTAATGTGGCTGCTGAGAACTCCTCTATAGGAATGAGGGCTCTCAACCACTGAGACATCCTTCAGCCCCCAGATAAATTTTTGTGTGTGTGTATGTGTTTTGTTGCTGTCGTCTGTCTGTCAGAGGACACCATTCAGAAATTGGTTCTCTCCTTCTACCAAGACTATTGGCTCAAGATTGTTAGACTTGGGCATGAAAGCATTCTTACCTGCTGAGCCTTCTGCCAGCCTGAAGAGCATCTATTCTTTTTTTAATTTTTATTTTATTTTATTTATTTGTTTATGTGTATGAATGTATGTCTGCATGTAGGTTTTTTTGTGCACCCATGTCGTGCAATGCCACAGATGTCAGGGAAAGAGTGTCTCAGATTCCCCTGGAACTGGAGTCAAAGGGTTCTTAGCCTACCACTGTGGTTCTGGGGATAGAACCCAGGTCCTCTCAAGAGCAGTTGGCGCTCTAACCGCTAGTAGGTCTTCCACCTCCAGTCCTATTGATTGAATTTTTTTTTATTACATTATCATTTTTTCTGTATGTGTTATGAATGTACTGTCTGCATGTAGTCTGTGCACCCAACCTGTCGTGCAATTGCCGCGGAGTTCAGAAGAGGTCTCGGATTTCCCTGGAATCGGAGTTCTCTGGAATTGGAGCTTCAGACGGTTCTCACCGCCATTTGTGTTGCTGGGGTCGAACCTGCGGTCCTCTGCAAGAAAGCGGTTGGCGCTCCTAACCGACTAGGCCATCTCTCCAGCCCCTATTGATTGATTTTTATAACTATGAATGTTTTCCTGGCATGCATGTAAGTCCACCATGTACATACAATGCCCAGGGAGGCTAGAAGAGGGTATCATATCCTCTGAAAGTGGAGTTACAGATGGTGGCCACCCTATGGGTACTGAGAACCAAACTTGGGTTCACTGCAGGAGCAGCCAATGCTCTTAGTCACTGAGCCATCTCTCCAGCTCCCAACATAATTTTTTTTTTATTTTTAGTTTTTTTTTATTTTTAGTTTTTTGGTCTTTTTTGAGACAGGCGTCTCCTGTAGCCCCAGGCTGTCCTGGAACTCACTCTTGTAACCAGGCTGGCCTTGAACTCACAAAGACGCCGCCTGCCTCTGCCTCTCGAGTTTGAGATAAAGGCATGCTCCACCACAACCCAGTCCCACATTAGTTTTTTAAATATTATTTTTATTTATTTATTTTAAATGCAATCTTTTATTTATTAATTAATTATTAATTATTTTTTTTTGTGTCGATGTGTACTGTCTGCATGTAGTTTGTGCACCCGTGTCAGTGCATGCCTCAGAGGTCAGAAAGGGTGTTGGATTCCCGGAACTGGAGTTCTCCTGGAATTGAGTTACAGACGGTTCTCAGCCGCCATGTGGGTGCTGGGAATCAAACCGGGTCCTCTGCAAGAGCAGTCAGTGCTCTTAACTGCTGAGCCATTTTTCTCCAGCCCCTATTTTTTATTTTTTATGTGTATGAGTGTATTTCCTGCATGCATGTAGGTGCACTGTGCATTATGTGATACCCACGGAGGTCAGAAAGTGGCGTTGAGTTCTCTTAACTGGAGTTATGGATAGTTGTCAGCTGCCATGGAGTGCTGGGAACCAAACCAAGTCCTCTGAAAGAGCATCCAGTGAGCCATCTCTCCGGTCCCCCAAAATAAAAATTTTAAAGAGCAGTTTCTAATGGTGAAGAGATGATTCAATGGTTAAGAGCCCTTGATGTTCTTGCAGAGGACCCAAGATTCAGTTCCCGGACCTCACCTGATAGCACACAACCATCTATAACTCTAGTTCCAGGAGATCCAATCCTATCTTTTGGCTTCTGTGGGCCCAGGAACAGACATGGTATATGTACAGTTTGCATGCATGCAAAATAGCCGTCACATAAAATAAAAAAACTTTTTTGCAGGCGTAGTGGCACACGCCTTTAATCCTAGCACTCGGGAGGCAGGTGCATCTTTGTAAGTTCAAGGCCAGCCTGGTCTTACAGAGTGAGTTCCAGGAACAGCTGGGGCTACAGGGAGACCCGTCTCAAAACACAAAAAATAAAAAATAAAAAAAAAATAAAAAAAAGATGTATTTTAATTTATATGTGTACCTGAGAATATATATGTGTACCATATGTGTGAAATTCCCAGAGAGGCCAAAAGAGGGCATCAGATTCCCTGGAGTTTAGTGGGTTAGTAAGCCACTTGACATGGGTGCTAGGACTGAACTGAGGTCCTCTGCAAGAGCAGCAAGTGCTCTTAACTGCTGGAACTATCTCTTTGGCCCCCAAGGAAACCTTAAAAAAAAAAACAAAAATTACAGTTTCTGAAGGTAGTAAACAGAGAAGAGAGCACAAACAACCTGAAACTCCTCACCTCCAGGCCTGAGAAAAATGTGTATGTGAGAGTGAAGCAGAGACTGTAAGTAAGGTGTAAAGGGGCTGCTATAGAGGAGATGGTGAAGGAGGACCCTGGGGAGGGTAGGATTCCCTCGAATGACCCTAGGGCAGGAGGGGAGGGTGATAACAAAGGCGGGGCAAAGAAACAGCAAGTGCGTGTGTGGGTGACAATTTGGCTTGGAAAGAGAGGATGATGATAAAGTTGAGGCAAAGAGGTAGCAAGCCCTGTGGGGGTGCCTTTGGGCACAATCATTTTTATGCTACTGTAGACCATGACCAGGAAATGCTCTCTCAGGGAAGAAAATGCACGAAGATGAGACCTGGAGGGGAAATGGATCAACTTCTACAAAGGCTCTTCATAAACAAGCTAAGACAGGACAAAAGAAAAGGGACAGGCACTGTGAGCCTGAAGGAGCAGCCACCCTGGGGGAGAGACATGTGTGAGACCTGATGCAGTACTGCTCTGCGGATGGTAGTGGTCTGCCTTCTGCTGGACCGACAGTGTCCTATGCACTGTGATAAGCTGAAACTTGAAGGCCGACTGGGTAGTATCCTGGATAGCCACCACTGTTCTCTCCAGGCAGGTGGTCCATGGTGGGTGTAACTGCATACCAACCAAGTTCACTTGTAACTGAAGCACTGCTATTTCTGAGTCACTGACGACTTGACTAAATGTTGTATTTTCATTTGGTAATTTTTTTTTTTTTTTTTTTTTTTGGTCCAATAAGGGTCTCCCTGGAGCCCCATCTGTCCGAACTCACTCTGTAACCAGGCGGCCGAACTCACAAAGATCTCCTGCCTCTGCCTCCAAGTGCTGGGATTAAGGCATGTGCCACCAACGCCCGGGCTTGGTAATTTCATTTTCTCCGTAACTACTAAGGCCCTTTGGAAAAATTCTAATTATCTCTTTCAAATTTGACTGAAAAGAGAAAGGGAGTTTGCTTCCTGGGCAAAAAGGAGATGTTAGCCCTGATCAAGTGGCCTGATTTCAACTAAGGGGTTTCCCGAGACAGGGGACTTTCTTTCATTCTGGGCAAACTGATATGGTTGGCCACCCTAGTGGTGAACAGCATAAAGACCTAGAAGTGAAGCCCAGAGAAGAGGTGGCTGGAAGGGTTCTTCTCTCCTTTCTATGGGGAGTTTCCCTCAACATGCATCCCTCACGAACGTCTAGTGAGCAGAGGTGAGCGGCTACCTTCACACCAGTCCCTGTCCCACTTCAGACAGTGATTGCTAGGAAAGACACTGAAAGGCTTGGCTAGCACTACTGCTGTAAGGGATTTTCCCTTTTTCTTAAAAAAAAAAAAATACACCACACACAAAAAAAGACCCAGTGGAAAAAAAAAAAAATGATGAGTTGTGAGGCAAGCGGCAGGTGGCCTACACAGCCCCAGGAGACACACGCAGCTCATTTGTTTAAATTTGCAGCTGACGCCTGCCACCTCTCCATAGGCACCGGACGCAGAGCCTCTCAGTATCAGACGGTCGCCATGTGATGATGTACGCGAGGCACATGAACTAGTTCCCCTCACTCTAGACATGGACCTCATCAATTACAAACGTGAGTCCTGGTGATACATTGTCATCTGCTCGCTCCTCTCTTGGCGGCTCTAAGCGATTGCTGTGCGTCAGAGAGAGGAGACATTCTTTGGAATCCCTTCTCAAGGACAGAACAGAGGCAGACCCATTGGCAGCTGGTTCTTAGGCTTTTATTTCCCATCTTAGCTGTTGGCCTTAATAGATGTCCCTTAAAGGGTGGTGGGAGACATAGGGTCAGGCCCTGATTCCTCAGACCTTCTCTGTGACTGGAAATACAACTCATTGTCTCTCCATTCTTCAACATAAAATCTTTTCTTTACCTCTTTTGGGTTAGAATACTTGGACTAGATCGCAAAGCATTCTGGAAATTTTTTTGATGTCAGAATGTCAACTAGCATTGTTCATGGGTCAATCAGTGTACAGGTGTCTGTTTCGAAGAGTACTTAATTGGTAAGCACTTGCACTACATACATGAAGCCCTGGGTTTGATCCCCAGGTACACATAAACTCAGTGTAGTAGTAGTGCATGCTAGTAATCTCAGCACTGNGTCTTTTCAAGACAGGGTCTCCCTGGAGCCCCAGCTGTCCTGGAACTCACTCTGTAGACCAGGCTGGCCTTGAACTCACAAAGATCCTCCTGCCTCTGCCTCCCAAGTGCTGGGATTAAGGGCATGTGCCACCACGCCCGGCTTGGTAATTTCATTTTTGTCTTCCAGTACTACTTGAGGATTTTTCCCTTTGGAAAAATTCTAATTTATCTCTTTCAAATTTGAGCTGAAAAGAGAAAGGGAGTTTGTCTTTGCCTGGGCAAAAAGGATGGTGGTAGCCCGTTGATCAAGTGGCCTGTTTTGAACAAGACTAAGGGGTTTCCCGAGACAGGGGACTTTCTTTCAGTTCTGGGCAAACTGATATGGTTGGCCACCCTAGTGGTGAACAGCATAAAGACCTAGAAGTGAAGCCCAGAGAAGAGGTGGCTGGAAGGGTTCTTCTCTCCTTTCTATGGGGAGTTTCCCTCAACATGCATCCCTCACGAACGTCTAGTGAGCAGAGGTGAGCGGCTACCTTCACACCAGTCCCTGTCCCACTTCAGACAGTGATTGCTAGGAAAGACACTGAAAGGCTTGGCTAGCACTACTGCTGTAAGGGATTTTCCCTTTTTCTTAAAAAAAAAAAAAAATACACACACACAACAAAAAAAGACCCAGTGGAAAAAAAAAAAATGATGAGTTGTGAGGCAAGCGGCAGGTCCTACACAGCCCCAGGAGACACACGCAGCTCATTTGTTTAAATTTGCAGCTGACGCCTGCCACCTCTCCATAGGCACCGGACGCAGAGCCTCTCAGTATCAGACGGTGACCAGTGTGGTGACGCAGCCATGAACTATCCCCTCACTCTAGACATGGACCTCATCAATTACAACCTGGAGGACCTGGTGAGTAGCCACATGGGGCTCCCTGTTGCCCCGGCCCTGCTGGAAGTCTGAGTGTTCTGTGCCAAGGGAGAGGGACAGCTTTGGAATCCCTTCTCAAGGACAGAACAGAGGCAGACCCATTGGCAGCTGGTTCTTAGGCTTTTATTTCCCATCTTAGCTGTTGGCCTTAATAGATGTCCCTTAAAGGGTGGTGGGAGACATAGGGTCAGGCCCTGATTCCTCAGACCTTCTCTGTGACTGGAAATACAACTCATTGTCTCTCCATTCTTCAACATAAAATCTTTTCTTTACCTCTTTGGGTTAGAATACTTGGACTAGATCGCAAAGCATTCTGGAAATTTTTTTGATGTCAGAATGTCAACTAGCATTGTTCATGGGTCAATCAGTGTACAGGTGTCTGTTTCGAAGAGTACTTAATTGGTAAAGCACTTGACTAGCATACATGAAGCCCTGGGTTTGATCCCCAGGTACACATAAACTCAGTGTAGTAGTAGTGCATGCTAGTAATCTCAGCACTTGAGAGACGGAGGCAAAAGGATAAGTTCAAGGATATCCTCAGCTATATAAGAAGTTTAAGGCCAGCCTAGGATACATGATACCCTGTCTCAAAAAAAAAACCAAAAAAACTTATACTTGTTCATCTCTTCTGTATGATTTTTATCATCAAGGCACACAACATTCTGTGTTGAATGGAGAAGCTGAGACTTTCATCTTTCATTTCAAATAGTTTATGATCTAGCCAAGGAGAAACTACTCACTCCCTGGAAGATTTTAGACAGTGATTTTGTATCAGTAAAGGGCATGTAAGACCAGATAGAGTAAGGAAGCAGATCCTGGTGGGCCAGAGTTAGAAGCAAGGACTGCTAAGTTACATCCCGGAGCATGTTACAGCTTCTTCCAAAGGACTGCTATCTCTAGAAATAAGGTATTCCTGGAAGAATTTCCTAGGTGGGACAAAAAAAAAAAATGATCCCTGGCAGAGACCCACTCAAGCCTCTCCAGGGAAGCACAATGGTTTGGCTGATTCAGGCATCACTGGACTCCCAAGAGATTTGTGCCTGGAGCAGCTCAACCAGAAAGCCCTGGGATTTCGGGGTGTGGGCAGCAGAGGGTTGACTGCCAGGGATTCTTGGAAACGCTCCCTCTCCCCGTCCCGCTCTTGCTCCCTTCTCCTTCCCCTCGCTCCCCCCTCCCTCTCCCCCTCCCCTCCCCCTCCCCCTCTCCCTCTCCTTCTCTTCCCTACCTCCCTCTTGAACTTCTCTGCTCTGAGTTTCTTTCTAGGCCAGGTCATGAAAGCTCTAGACTCTGGCTTCTACCAGCTCTCCGCCGTAAACTCACCTTGAGGTGTTGCCCAACTCTCTCAGATTTCCTTGCATCCACAGTCTATGTTATAATTCTGCCTGCTGTGCTCCTAGGCTTGCCAAGAGAAGCTCTTTCGCCCAGGTCTTAATGAAGTATCTGGAATCTGGACACAGTGAGAGCTAGGGTTCATCATAGCAAGTCTAGCCACTATGGTCCAACCCCTGTTAATATCAGTCCATTGCAACTTGTGGGTCCAATGCAAAATGAAAATACAGGACGCCTTGTTGAAAAAGTATTAAAATTTTCAAAGGTGGGCATGGTGGCATACATCTGTAATCCTAGCATTAAGAAGGCTATAATCCCAGCATTAAGAAGTATTAAAAATTTCAAAGATGGGCATGGTGACTCATGCCTTTCATCCCAGCACTTGGGAGGCAGAGGCAGGTGGATCTCTGTGAGTTCAAGGCCAGCCTGGTCTATACAGCGAGCTCCAGGCCAGCTGGGACTAAAGGGAGACCCTGTCTCAAAAAGACCCCCCCCAAAAAAAAAAGAAAAAAAGAAAAGGCTCAGGCAGGAAAATCGTTAAGTTTGAGGCCAGCCTGGACTACATAGACAGACTCTGTCTCAAACACAGAAACAAACAAACAAGCAAACAAACCAACCAAAAAATGCAAAATGACAACACCAGAGCATTAAACCAAGTGCAAGGTCCTTCTAAGTGCAAGCCCCACATGACTGCCCAGGCGGCACCCTGTATGGTGTACCCTGAGGTCTAATCAGGATCTAGGTCAAACCCCAAATCAGATCTTAAAAGCTTAACTGTCGTACAAGGTGCTGTGGCCCATCGTCACCTCTCATCCTCGCTCCTGGCCACCTCTGGTTAGGTTCACTGGTATCTTCTGCCCATAGCCCACAGCTGACCACCATCCCTGACCCAGTTGTAACCACCTGGAGATCTGGTCATTCCTGGCTTCTGAAAAACCTCAAGAGTTTCCCCTAAGTGCACGCTTCACCTCACTCTGACCTACTAGACACAGGTGGTAGTAGGGGGCAGAAGGACAACAGGCCATGTTCACTGTGTGAAGCAAATCTACATTCCAAGGTTGGAATGAACCCCTCAGTTAGGGTCTAGCGAGGAGCCCGGGAGTCCCGGGACTTCTCTGGCTCTGGAGCCCTTCTTCCATCAGGCAAAGCCTCCAGCTTCACCTGCTTCTCACTTCACATCTCCAGGGTGGCTGTCCCTCTGGAATACAGATCTGCCTCTTTGGCCCCACCCACCTTCTGAAGATTTCTGAGTAGCACTGGCCTAAGCCCCTAATCTCTCATAACACAGATGCCCTGGATTGGCAGAACGGGCAGAAAAATCCTGCATGTGGTGGCTCCTCAATAAGATGTTGGGTTTCTATTTGGGATGGTTGGTTTGTTATGGTGGGCGTGGAATTTAAGACCACGTGCAGGCTAAGCAAGTGCTCTACCACCGAGCCACCTTCCCAAATTCCCTAGTACTTCCTGACTTGTGCAGCTGAGGTCTTGCCTTTTTTTTTTCTCTCTAGTTTGTCAAGTTTCTTTGGTTTTTTGTTTGTTTGTTTGTTTGTGGGTTTTTTGTTTTGCTTTCTGCACCTTGCTCCCTGCCCTTGACCAAACTGAGTGCTGGACCATTTTCCCATATCTCTAGGTTCTGCTCTCCAGCTTTGGGTTTAGAAATAGAATTATTGGCTGTAAACCAAGATTAGCTATCGCCTTTGCCTTATTTTTTATACATTTATTTATGCGTTGGGGGAGTTATACATGATGGAGTTCAGAGGATGACTTGTGGGAGTTGGTTCTCTTTCCAACATGTGGGTCCCAGGGATTGAATGCAGGTGGCCAACTTGGTGTCCAGCACCTTTAACATGAGACATCTTACCAGTACCTCTTTTTCAAAATGAATTATTATTATTATTATTAATGCGTGGGGGGGGGTAATGGTCTATGTGTGGAGGTTAGAAGACAACTTTCAAGAATTAGTTCTCTCTTCTGACCACTGTGGGTTCCGGGAATTGAACTCAAGTGATCCGGTTTGCATAGCGCGTGCTTTTACCTGCTCAGCCGTCTTGCTGACCCCCTTTGTCCCCTTGAGTTAAAAAATCAGCTTAAGGCCGGGCGTGGCGGCGCACACCTTTAATCGTAGCACTTGGGAGGCAGAGGCAGGCGGATCTTTGTGAGTTCGAGGCCAGCCTGGTCTACAGAGTGAGTTCCAGGACAGCTGGGGCTACAGGGAGACCCTGTCTTGAAAAGACAAAAAAAAAAAAAAAATCAGCTTAAATGCCTGCATGCCTGAGGCAGACAGCTAATGCTCAGGAATGCAAGCTCTAAACAGAAAGTCTAGATAGCAAAGAACCAGGAAGAAGAAGGGCCCAGGTACCCAGAGTGGGCATACTAGAGAGTCACCCTGCTGCAAGGACCCTGCTTAGGAGAACCCTCACACCTCAAACCAAATGTCCTCAGGACATCTGGACAGAGGACACAGCCTTGGCTGGGCGACTACACAGGCTGGTCAGGAGGTAAATCTCCAGCCCTGCCCTGCTCACCAATCATAGAACAAGACAAAGCTGGTCCAAGGCCAGGCCTGGCTCCTTAACCCCACGTCATTGATGATCACTGTAAGCTATGACCTCAGTGTGACCAAAGCCCCACAGGCTACAACGCTTGTCCACACATGCTGTCTCTCTTTACCAAGGCGAAGAAGAGGAACCAAAACTGGCTCAGACTGTTTCTGGGCTTTACCTAGGGGGAGGGGAGGGTCCCCCCTATTCTAACCACGTGAAAAAGTCCCACAGAAGCCCCAACAAAGGAAGCCTCAAATGGGGGGCGGGGTGGAGGGATCAGAAATGAGGGGAACCTGAGGCCATCCTGGAAGGCGTCGGGCATCAGGGGAATCTAAGTTCTGTCACTGGTCACAGCCCCTCACCAAGAACACTTGCCTTTCTAAAGGACGCAGACTGTCTGATGCTACTCCTTTGCCAGCAGAAAAACCAGCCATGCATTTGGAATGCAGAATTGGAACATGGGAATTAGGATTTTGTTGTTTTGTTTTGTTTTTCAGAAAATGGGGTAAAATATTTCAAATCTTCCAAGGCACCAGACTTCAGTGCCCAGCACTTATATCAAGTAGGTCACAGCCACCTGCGACTTCAGCTCCAAGGGCTCTGATGCCCTCGTCTGGCCTTTGCAGACACCTGCACTCCCATAATGGAATAAAGAAATACCATACACATACATTTAAAAAAATAAAAGTATGGGGGCTGGAGAGATAGCCGAGCGGTTAAGAGCATCGACTGCTCTTGCAGAGGACCCAGGTTCGATCCCCAGCACCCACATGGCGGCTAAGAACCGTCTGTAACTCCAATTCCAGGAGAACTGCAGTTCCAGGGGAATCTGAGACCCTCTTCTGACCTCCACAGCATTGCACACATGGGTGCACAGACCTACATGCAGACAATACATTCATACACATACAAAAATAAATTAAAAAAAAATTAAAAATAAATAAATAAATAAAAGTAAAGCCAGGTGTGGTGGCACACAGCTTTAGTCCCAGCACTTGGGAGGCAGAGGCAGTCAGATCTCAGTGAGTTCAAGGCCAGTCTGGTCTACATAGCCAGTTCCAGGCCAGTTGGGGCTACAGGTAGATCCAGTCTCAAAAAGAGCAAAAGAAAAAAAAATTAAATTAAAAAACCTAAAAACCAGAAGTACAACTTCACCCAGAGCAACGGTCGGCTTCTAGGGGGCCAAATCCTCGGGCCGAAATGAAAGAGGCTTGCTCCTGAAAGGGGCAGGGGGATGAGACAAACAATCCAAGCCAGAGTCTTGGATGGTCTTTTGGGAGTGTGGGCCTTCTGAAGGAAAAGTGGGGTGAGAGGTAACAGACACACATCCATAACCCAATCTCATCCCTACAGACCCCCTAAACCCTAAGAGCTGCTAGAGGCTGGACTGAGATCCCCTGCCCACCCCACTCTCAGCTCCTGACTAGTGACTGGGAATACCCACACAGGGACATAAAAGAAATGAGGCTCAGCAGGGCCTGCTGATGACACAGACCTGTAATCCCAGCCAATGGGGAGGCTAAGAGGATCGAAAAATCCAAGGCCTGCCTGAGTTATAGAGTTAGTTCAAAGCTAGCCTGGGCAACTTAGTGACATAAGGGCTGGAGAGATGGCCTCAGTGATTAAGAGCACATACTGCTCCTCGAGAGGAAGGACCTGAGTTCAATTCCCAGCACCCAAGTTGGGCATCTCACAGCATTCTGTAAGTCCAACACTGTGCTTATGTATGCAGACACACACATAGACACACACATATACGCATGATTTAAAAAATTAAGCCGGCGTTGTGGTGCAGGCCTTTAATCCCAGCACTCGGGAGGCAGAGGGAGGCAGATCTCTGTGACTTCAAGGCCAGCCTGTTCTACAGAGCAAGTTCTAGGCCAACTGAGGATACAGGGAGACCTTGTCTCAAAAACACCAAATAATAATAATAATAATAGTAATAATAATAGCCAGGAATGGTGGCACTAGCCAGCACTTGGGAGGTGGAGGCAGGCAGATTTCTGTAAGATCAAAGCCAGACTGGTCTATATAGGCTAGCTGGGGCTACACGGAGACCTTGTCTTTAAAAAAAACAAACAAACACCTATGCTGGGCATGGTGGTACATGCCTTTAATAAAACATAATAATAATTTTTAAAAGAAACTAACAAGTAAGGTGTCTTAGTGGGTAAAGTACTTGCTGTACAAGCCTAAAAACCTAAGTTCAGATACTACAGGATAACCCTGCAGCTCACTGGTCAGAAAGTCTAGCCAATCAATAAGCTCCAGGTTCAGTGAGAGACCTTGGCCCGAAAAGTAAAATGAAGAGTGATAAAGGAAGACACTCACTGTCAATCTCTGGTTTCCATACATTCATACACAGATATATGCACCTGTACACATGTGCCTACACATCTGAACACTACACAGACACACAGTCACAAACACACACACACACACAGAGTAACAAGTAGGAAAGGCGGAAAGGGAAAATAAAAGATATTAGTGTCAAGGTACGTCCCTAAGGCCTTAGAACCTAAAAATGGAGAAGAGTCCTGAGTGTAGATGCCTCCCAAGAGCAGTACAACTTGGGCCTTGGGGTGCTGGGGTTGAGCCTAAGTGAGCCACATATTGGGCAGGCAGCCCTGTGTGCTCCTCAGGACTGGGAAGTAGGGCCAGGGTGGGGCATTCACTGGCTATAGGACAAGCTAGAGAAGCAAAGACTGCCAGTGCTGAGCTGGACAAGAACCATGCTAAGAAGCAGCTCAGCTCTGGGCAGGGTGTGACAATCAGAGTCTCAGTGAGCAGATGCTGAAGGGATTCCAAGGCAGGGTTCAGACTCTTTCCCATGGCAGGAATCTCTTACTATGCACTTGGGCTCAAATATGTTCCACTATTAGATAGTTGTGCCTGTTAGAAAGTTGTCTCTCTACCGGGCATGGTGGCACATGCCTTTAATGCCAGAACTGGGGAGGCAGAGGCAGGGAGATCTCTGTGGGTTCAAGGTCAGCCTGGCCTACACAGTGAGTTCTAGGACCCTGGGGCTACAGGGAGAACCTGTCTCAAAAAGATCGGAAAAAGAAAAGAAAAGAAAGTTGTTCCTCTGTTGGATGGAATAAGTTCTGTCCATTTCTCCTGGCCTGCCTGGAGGCTCACACCAGGGTCCACCCTGCCTTCTTGGGACCTTGCCCAAGGTCCTTTCTAATCCTTAAGTACAGTTCCCATAGACTCCAGGCTTCTCTTCTCTACACCCTACATTTCTAGTACCTGGAAATGCCTTTCCAGGACAGGATTTTCCAAATCCCTCAATAGAATGGCCATCCTAGTCCAGACCCACCAAATTGGGCTAGGGTCCAGCTGCCTGCTGAAAGCTTACCTCACCTGGAGGAAGATGACGGCAGCCTCTTCATTGGCAACTCATCTTTCAGTTAACAGACTCTCAAGTTTTTTTTTTTCTCAAGACCTTTTACCGCCAGATCTTCTCCTAGTTTGTCTCCAAACAGTTGGGGTGTGGGGTATGTGTGTGTGTGTGTGTGTGTGTGTGTGTGTGTGTGTGTTTGAGTCAGGGTCTAGGTATACTCCCTAAGCTGGTTCAAATGATTCTTCCACTTTCACCTCCAGACTAGCCAAGGCCACAGGTGTGTACTAACACTCTAGCCAGTTGGTGTTTAAAACCCCAGTCCAGGTCTCTAATTTGATTTCACACAATTCTACCTGGTGAGTTTGGGGTCTTCGTCCCAGCATTGTTTCAAAGCGTGCCCCTATCCAAGGCAGAGCTGAGTGCTAGGAGAGAATCCAGGATAGATTCTTGAAGAACACACACACACACACACACACACACACACACACACACACATCCCTGCTGTCAGAGAAGAGAATCCCAATCAGTAAACCCTAGCAGAGCTGTATTCTAGACAGCTCGAAACAGCAACACAGCTTCAGTCCTTGGACAAAACCCACGGAGCTTGGAGACATTAGCTGTCCAGGAAGGGACCCAGGTCTTATGGGGAGAGAAGAGCATCTGTGGCTCCAGTCATGGGTGGAGCACTGTGCATCTCTCTGCCTCATCTCCCTACCCCACTCCTAATACCAGGACCTCCTACTCCAGTGCTCACAGCAGATTCCTAAGCACACTCCTAGCTTCAAACTATTCCAGGCACCATGGGGCACAAGTCCCCCGCTTACGAGTTGGTTGTTCTCTGCCAGGTACCTGGCAGCATGCTGGTATGGCTCCATCTGGGCACATGTCTGTGTCTATATAGGGTGCAAGTTGCCGTCACAGTGGGGGTGCACGTGAGGGTTTCTGCTGCCTTTTATAGCAAAAAATGAGTGAACCGTTCATCTCACTGCTGGCACCTTGCTCGCCCTGGCATTAGTCTGGGCGGGCTCCCTTTGACAGCACATCTCCAGCTGTGCTCAGAATATCGGATTCCTCTTCTTTCGACGAGGTCTGAACCAATCTCACCTTATTACTTTTTTCCATGGTTTTGGAGAGAGGCACGTCCCCATGTATGGGAAGTGGTTTAACACTCCTGAGACACAAAACATCTGTTTGACACCTCCTACTAACATGTGCCATGCCAGCTTCCTCCTATCTTCGCCTCCTCTGAGCACTTTACAAAACCAATACCTCTTGGCATGGAGGAAGAGGTAGACCCCTCCCCTCTAAACCTGTCCCTGGGGAGATGTCCCACTGAATTGACTTTAAATGGACAATAAGACGAACAACCTAAATGCTTTGGAGGGTGAAAACTTGAACACATCTCATGAAAGGCCTCTGGGCCAGACAGGCTGGCTAGACCCAAGTGTTTTTCTGGGCAGAGGAGCAGCCAGGCTCTAGCCACTGCCAAAGTGTGTGAAGTCCAGCCTCCTGCCTGCCCCAGGCCCTGCACTCTGTCTGATGCCTGTGCTCTGTTGAGCAGAAACTGCACTGCAGTCAGAGTCAAATGGTTATATTCACAATTCTGTTGGAAATCACTCCCTGTAGGGGCAGAGAACCCAAGGCAGGCCTAGATGAAGGATCTACAGAAGTGCGAAGGAGATGTGAGACTCTGCTGAGCCCCAGACAGGCCTTAATACCAAGCAGAAGGGGCTAGGAAGGATGTAGGAAAAGGAAGTTGGACCGGGCCTTGAAAGAAAGGGAGGGGTCAAAGTCAGGGCCTTTTAAGTGGTGGGGGGACATCGTAACAACCCAGCCCATTTTCAGACATTTCAATGCCTTCTTGCCTACAGGTCCATTGTTTTCAAATGAATATAGGACTATTTTCTTAAGTAAAGTTTCTTTGTTTTTGTACATGCCAGTCAAGTGCTTTACCACAGTGCTATCCACCCAGCCCTTTGTTTGTTCATTTGTTTGTTTGTGACAAGGTCTCAAGCAGGCCATGATGGCCTGGAACTCACTATGTAGTTGAAACTGTCCTTGAATTCCCGATTCGGCCTCCCCAATGTTAAGATAAGGGGCCTGTGCCACTATGCTCAGCTAAGATCTATGTGGTTTTGACCACAAAGCCAAAAGTGAAGAATTCTAGTTTAAAGGCAAGGACAGGAGCCTAGAGCCCAACTCCAGGGTCTCCTGGCACAGGCATACCATCCTGGGCCCTCATGATGTGAGTTCAAGGCCAGCCTGGTCTACATAGGGAATTCCAGGCCAGCTGGGGCTACAGGGAGACCCTGTCTCAAAAAAAGACCAAAAAAAACAAAAAAAAAAAAAAAAAAAAAAAAAAAAAAAAAAAGGAAGGAGTGTGTGATCCACAAGATCCACAACTGGGGCTGCTGGGTGGTGAGAAGCTCTGTGTGGCCGGCAGACTGCTGGGTGGTGAGAAGCTCTGTATGGCCAGCAGACTGCTTGCACAAGGGTCAGCGTGAGAACACCCAGAGCCAGAGGACAGAACACCCATCCCATCTTTGCCGCCTTGGTTCCCATCATTTATATCATTGTCTTTTAAACCCACAGTCAGTTGGGTGTAACTGGTTTTTGCATTGCACGGGAAGGAGTTTGACGAGGGGAGGGTGGGAAGAACAGAGGTGGGAGGTGAAGAAGAACAGGTGCAGGCCTCTGTGAGTGAAAGGAACACAAACAGGCACCTTGCCTTCCTCTGCGGTTAGCAAACAACCTGAGCGCTCTGGTGGAGGGTGGTAACAGAGAGGGGAGGAGGATGGGGAGGAGAATAGAGAGGAGGGGAACTTCCAGAGGCATAACAGGCCCGCCCCCCCTCCACTCAGAACAGGCTCCCTCCCTCCTCTGTGCTGGGTCTTCTTGATCCACTTCTGCCTATAGCCTCTCTGCGGCCAGGGTCCTAGGGAGTTTGCTCTCTGGATGGGAAGTAGCCGGAAGCTCTCCATCTGCCCCTCTCCCAGCAGCCTTTGGAGGGAAGTCCAGGTAGTGCTGCTCAGTGGTAGAGGAATTGGCTCTGGTGGCAGATAACGTGGCTTCAAGCCAATCTGCTGTTTACCATGACATATCTATAAAAGAAGAGTAGTATTTCATCCCTCAGGCTGGTGTGGATTAAACCAGATGGGAGGCCATTTCCTTAATTTCAGCAATAATCAAGGGAGGGAGAGGAAGACACATCAAGAGGAAGTTGGCAAGTGACCTAGACACCCACCCATCCCCTCCCCCAGGCAGGATCCTACATTTACTCCCCCACTTTCTGTTCAGAATTGGGATATAGATGTCTTGTTTCAATCAGATCTAGACCCCAGATGTCATTACTGACAGCAGACCCTGGGCCTGCAATCTTCCACACCTGGGGACACTTAAACACACCAGAAATCATCTAAGTTTACAACAAAACAAACAAACAAAAAATCCCACCCAAACCCCAAAATAACAGAAGTTGATGGCCAGGAATGTGGTTCAATGGTAGAGCACTTGCCTAGCACACAAGGCCCTGGGTTCTATCCCCAACACTAAAAAATAGGGGGACATGGTGGCACATACCCACAATACCAGCACTTAGGAAGCAGGGGCATAAGGATCACCAAAAATCTGAGGTCAGCCCAGTCTACATAATAAGTTCCAGGGTAGCCAGGCTGGAGAGGTGGCTGAGCAAAGAGTACAGGCTGCTCTTATAGAGGACCTAGGTTTGGTTCCCGGCACTTACTTGGTGCCTAACTGACGCCCTCTTCTGGCCTCCAAGGATACTGCATGCATATGGTGCATTTCTATACATGCAGACAAGACACACATAAAATATAAATAAATTTTATTTTTTTGGTATAAATTTTATTTTAAAATAAATAAATGAGGCCAGGTGTGGTGGTGCACGCCTTTAATCCCAGCATTTGGAAGTCAGAAGTAGATGGATCTCTGTGAGTTCAAGGCCAGCCTGTCTACATAGTGAGTTCTAGAACAGCTGGGGCTCAGGGAGACTGTCTCAAAAATTAATTAATTAATTAATTAATGAGTAAGAAGGGAGAGATGGAGAAAGGGAGGGATGGAGAAAGGAGAAAGGAAGGAAGGAAGGAAGGGAGGGAGGGAGGAAGCGAGGGAGGGAGGAAGCGAGGGAGGGAGGGAGGAGGGAGGGAAAGGAAAAGATAGCATGATTTGTCCAAGGACAGGCGAAGGGAAGCTGAAACAGCGCAAAGACAAAAGGAGTTAGCTTAGGGAAGGCTAGGGAAGGGCCCACAGTAGTAAGGCTTCTCTGAGAAGAAAGACGCCCCAGTTCCTCACTGTCCTTCCTCCTTGTCTCTGCAGTACAAGGAATTTGCCATCTACAGTAACAGCACAGAGATCCCAGTGCTGGAGAGTCACTTCTGCTCCACGGTGGAGGGGCCTCTACTTGCCTCCTTCAAGGCAGTGTTCATGCCTGTGGCCTACAGCCTCATCTTCCTGCTGGGTATGGTCGGCAACATCTTGGTGCTCGTGATCCTGGAGCGGCACCGGCAGACACGAAGCTCTACAGAGACCTTCTTGTTCCACTTGGCAGTAGCCGACCTTCTACTGGTCTTTATCCTGCCTTTTGCAGTAGCTGAGGGCTCTGTGGGCTGGGTGCTGGGGACTTTCCTCTGCAAAACTGTGATCTCTCTGCACAAGATCAACTTCTACTGCAGCAGCTTGCTGCTGGCCTGCATCGCTGTGGACCGTTACCTGGCTATTGTCCATGCTGTCCATGCCTACCGCCACCGTCGCCTCCTCTCCATCCACATCACCTGTGCAACTATCTGGCTGGCTGGCTTCCTGTTTGCTTTGCCAGAGATTCTCTTTGCCAAGGTCAGCCAACCCCATAACAATGACTCCCTGCCGCACTGCATGTTCTCCCAAGAGAACGAAGCGGAAACCAGAGCCTGGTTCACCTCCCGCTTTCTCTACCATATTGGCGGCTTCCTGGTACCCATGCTGGTGATGGGCTGGTGCTACGTGGGGGTAGTACACAGGCTATGCCAGGCCCAGCGGCGCCCTCAGCGGCAGAAGGCAGTCAGGGTGGCCATCCTAGTGACAAGCATCTTCTTTCTCTGTTGGTCACCTTACCACATTGTCATCTTCCTAGACACATTGGAGAGGCTGAAGGCTGTGGGTAACAGCTGCAAGATGAATAGCTACCTCCCCGTGGCCATCACCACATGTGAATTCCTGGGCCTGGCCCACTGCTGTCTCAACCCCATGCTTTACACCTTCGCGGGAGTGAAATTCCGCAATGACCTATCTCGGCTTCTGACCAAGCTGGGCTGTGCTGGCCCGGCCTCCCTGTGCCAGCTTTTCCCCAGTTGGCGCAAGAGCAGTCTCTCTGAGTCAGAGAATGCCACCTCCCTCACCACCTTCTAGGTCCCAGAGCCTCACCTTTGTTTATGTCTGCCTATGGGATATGGGATGATGCTAGAAGCCCCTCCAGCCAAAGCTGGAGTTCTAAGAGCTACCTTGGCCAGATGGACAGCTAGATAAACCAATCTGCTCTCTAGGATGTCCCTGAAGTGCTTTTGCTAGCCCTCAGGCTAGACTGGAGCCCAGGGAGGATAAACCAGCTCAAAGGCAAAGCAAGGACTATTTGGACTACCTGCATTACCTTGGGCTGAAAGGACTCCATATAATGCCTCCCATCCTAACCAGCCAAACCTTATAATCAATTTTATTTCTGCCCTGGCCATAGGGAAAACACCTATGCCTATAGTCTACAGCCTCATCTTCGTAGTATGATTCCCAGAATTCCCCTCTTAGAATACACTCCATGATCTTAAAGTCTCCACACAGCTGCAACTACCCACCTCTCCTACGCCACTGAGGACTAGCCAGACAACAGATGTGTTACATGACCATAACACATCTCAGTTTCCAAAACTCAGACATTGTGCTAGGCGCTGAACGCTGCCGTCCTCTTAACCAAGTGGGAAGCTGAGTCTGCTCTACTGCAGCGGCTGCCCTGGCTCCATGCAGACCAGTAGGTTGCTCTGTGTTACTGGATCTTGGACTGCAGGCTGGGGACAGTCTAGGAGCCCCTGGAGGCCACCCAGTGTTCTAAGAAGAGTAAATGGCAAGCCAGCAGGAGCGCAGCCTGGCGGAGGAATGAGAAGACACCTTCCTCAGGCCCCAAAGAGGGACAAATAAGAATAAGGCCTAGCTGTGTTCTCTAAGCCAGGAACCAAAGCTCCTGGGTGGGCCAGGGGAGTAAGATCTAGGGCCCTGGTGGGTTCTGGGCAGTGATGGGGAAGGAAGCCAATTTGCCTCCCCTGCAATCCTCAGGGCTATGGAAAGACAGTAGCAGAGGGGTCCCGGCCTCAGAAGAGGGGACGCAGCTAAGAGAACGGAGACAGAGGCTTGAGAACATGACAGACTGAAAGGGATCATGGAAGGCATTTTATCCAGCTCTGCATCTATGGGATCAGTTTAGGCAGGGCAATGTGAGAAGCCCATTTGGGCAGGGAAGTCCCCAAGCCCCAGGGGGCTGGTGCCATGCCCCTGGGAGGATGCCACTCCGGAACCAGAGGAAGCCACTCCACACCTGCTTAGGGGAAGCCTAGCCTGTGGTTCTGAGTCCCTCCTCCTCCCAGGCACCAATCTGGTTACCCAGCTCCACTCAAGTCCATCAGCCAAGCATGGGGGAGGGGTGGGGAAGAACTGGGTACTTGGGTGCTCTGGCTGCAGGGACCATACCCTCACTACGGAGCGATCGAGAAGCCCTGGGATCCCCTTTTCTTCCCCCAGCACCCAACAGCAAGTTGGGCAGTGAAGCAGGTATGGAAGCAAAAAGGCAAGAGGTTGCATTTTGAATTTTCTTTTTAATAAAAAGGCACCTATAAAACAGGTCAATACAGTACAGGCAGCACAGAGACCCCCCGGAACAAGCCTAAAAATTGTTTCAAAATAAAAACCAAGAAGATGTCTTCACATATTGTATTTATATATTTATATTTATATATATATATTTATATAATGATACAAAATGGCTGGGGTATGGCCATGGATGGAGGGGAGAAGGCTGGCCTGTGGCGCTCACCTTGGGAAGCTAGTGGGAGATAGGGCACCAGAAGGGGGCACTGGGCCCTTTGTGGCCTGAGCTCTCTCCTCAAAGCAGGACAGAGTAGGACATCTTGGGCAGGCTTGGGTCATGGGGGAAGCACAAGGCCCCGATGGAGGCAGGGAGGGCAGAGCATCTGGCAGGAAGGAGGGCAAGTTTCCACCCACCCCTCAACAGAGGTCTTGGTTATGGCCTCTGAGGAGGGGCTGGGGAGCCAGGAGTCTGCAGCCAGCCCTGGAGGGGGAAGTGGTGCTTGAACTGGGCAGTGGTGGACCACAAGGACAGCACCAGACCGGGAGAGGTGGGCACAATTCCCTTTGTATTACAGCTGCCAAGGCAAAACCAGGCCCTGCAGGTCAGGAAGGCTAGGGACAGGGCCCTGGTAAAGACTGTCTGGAATGGCCCTTGGCCCTGGAGGCAGGGCAGGAGGCCTTGGCCAGGGAACTCCCTGCCACCTTACAAGGCAGGAAAGGAAGTGAGAAAAGAAGTATTGTACTCCTGGGGCCACCCAGCCCTGTATGGCTTCGGTCTGCCAGTGGCGGTAAGGAGCTCTTCTGGGAAGGAGCAGGCTAAGGGGGAGGCAGTGGCTGTGCCCGGGTGGACACAGATCGGGCACATGGCCCTTGCCCTAGACAGAGGGACCTTGCCAGAGACTGGGCAAGAAGAGGAGGCAGAAGGACCCCCAACCCCCTGCTTTCCCTCACTCCATGCTAGGGGTGGGAGCTGGAGGAGGCTGACTGGCTCAGCCAAACCCTGTTCCTTCCTTCTTTGGTGAGAATCAAGTGATGTTTCTAGAAGACTCCAGGCCCTGAGGGGTTGGTTATCTGGCCCAGGATTACTACAACCACAGGCTGAAGTCACATCATGTTAACCCCTTCATAACTTCAAGGGGGCCACGCAGACACTGCCCCTTCCTTTTCTCCTTCATCCCAGACTGGGGACAAAGGGCTTCAAGTTCTGACTACAATGTAGCAGCAGAGACACCCAGGCATCCGATGGGAAGCCAGGGCCCAGTGTCACTGGTGTGGGTAAACGTGTACATGTGCACACCTGCTCTCCAGAGATCACTCAGCAGCAGACAGGTGGCCAGTGGGGTGGGATGAGGGGGGTCTCAGCCCTACTGGGGCTCACTAGGTGGAAGCCTAGATGGTCTGACCTCAGTTGAGATGTAGGGTATATGGCATCCTTTCAGTGGAAGGGTACTTAGGACTGCGTGTCTCTGGGTCCAGGGGAAGGGAGGGGGCGATCATCTGAAGGAGGGGAAGGTTTCTTTTATCCTTTGTGTGTGACTTCTATCAAAACACAGAAATACGGCACACGCACAAACCAGCACAAAAGCGCAGCGCTCTATTTACAGCTCTGCAGGCACCTGCCCATCTGGCCAGCTGCCTGCAGGGGGCGTGGGAGAGGAGGTGAGCCATGTCAGCGAGAAGGGGAATGAGGAAGGAAAAGACAGAAGGAAAGAAGGGCAAGTGCCCAGAACACTGGGAGGGGAAGTGGGGCTGGGGCCCCCAGTAAGGTGACAACGCCAAAAGGGACAGAGACGGAAGACCCTCCCCTTCCTCTCTCCCAGGACCCCAAAGCCTAGCTGAAAAAATAGGAAGAGGGGCAAAGACAGAGAGAGGGAAAATAGAGCCTCCATAAGAATGGGGAAGGTGGAGGAGGGGCAGTCCTGGTGGCCGAAATGGAACAAACCCCAATCCCAAGCCCCCCCCAACTCTGCTGCTTCCCCCTAAGCTGCCAGCACATCTGGTTTCCCAAATGCCACTCCCCACACAAGCTCCCTCCCACCCTTCCACCCCACCCTGGACCCAGGCCATCCATCCCAACGCTGGAGGGAAGAATCAGTTGTTAGCATGTTTTCAGTATCCCCAGCTCCAGCCCTGCTAGAAGGGCAGATTGGCCATGCTGCCCGGCCCCGGGAGGTAGCCCATCTGGCTGTCCAAAGACACACTGCGCTGCCGCAGAGGGTGGGACACCATGAGGTTCTGCTGGGGAGGAGGGCCCATGAGAGAGCCCTGGGGGGAAAGCATGTGAGGAGGCTGGCTATAGACCTCGCCCCCGACACCCCGCTGCTTCATCAGCATGAAACTCTGCTGGGTCATGAGGCCTTGTGGTGAGGACATGACCCCCTGGTGCAGGCCGTGGGGCACCATGCCCTGCTGTGGGGGCACACCTGTCCTGCCCAGCAAGGACATCTGTCCAGGGTGGCACATGGACATACTGAGCCCCCGCTGGACCCCCTGCTGGCCCGGGAGGTTGGGAGGCCGAGAGGGGGTCTGCTCCGCCATCATGTTCTGCAGGTTCATGAGATGCAGGTTGGGAGGCTGGGCCTTGGGGGGCTGGTTCTCGCTCTTGGGGAAGTACTGGAGGGTGCTGCTTGGCTTCTCAGAGGGGATGATCCTGGATAAGTCGAACTCGGGAATCCCCGTCGGAGTGGGCCGGATCACCTCGCTCAGCTCTGGGTCGTTCAATACTGATGCCACCCCAGGAAGCACCCCAGGTGGGTATGCGTCGCCCATGCGCCCAGCCATGCCTTTGCCCATCAGGTGCTGCTGAGGGGGTATGGGGCCAGGTGGCTGGTTGGGCAGGTCCTCAGGGGGCAGGGGCATGCCTGAAGGGTAGTGCTGCTGCAGGCCAGGGCCACCACCTCCACCCCCAGCAGAGGCCATGGCACCATGAGGCTGCTGCAGCCGTGGGGGGAAGGACATCATCTGGGGGGAGCTGGGCACAGGGCCGCAGGGGGCATTCAGGGAGTCTGGGCCTCCTGGGGCCATCATCATCGAGTTCTGAGGGGGCCCTCCTGTCCCCTGTGCATTGGGGTGCATTGGAATGTTGGACCCCAGAGGGGTGGGGGAGGGCAGCATCGCAGGCGGGGGCTCGTGGGACAGGGGCTGCTGGCCTGGCAAGTTCATGCCCATGGGGCTCTGAGCAGCAGCAGAGTTCAGGTGCATCTGGTTGGGCTGGTTGTTGCTGATGCCTATGGGGAAAGAAGGCAAGGGCATCAGAACTGTGGCCACCCAGCTCTGGGATGTGCACCCCCAGTCCTTTCCTGCTTCACTGGAGTGTTCTGAACTAGATTCCACTAAGAGATGGCAATAACTGGAGGAGGGCCTCAGACCTCACACCACCCCCATGATCAGCACCTGTGGAATTATGGAGAAGCCAGCAGTTCACAGGGCCGATTCTTGAACAAACCCACTCCCAGTGTGTCATCCATCCGTGCCATCTCCCCCCCCCCCCGTCTCCCCTCACCTGGCCCGGAGCCCTGCGGCGGTGCGGGTGGTGGTAGCAGGGGCCGGTCAGGCAGAAGCTCGTCATCTGAGGTGGCAATGGTCTTGATGGCATTGTGGTATAGTGGGGTAGAGCTGGGCATGGCGTACTTGGACATCTGGGACATCATCAGTGACAGAGGGTTCTGGGAAGGTGTGGGGTCTGGGGAGGATGTAAATGGTAGGCTGGGGTTCATGAGGCTACTAGGAGGGTTGGCAGGAGGTGCTGAGGAGCTGTTCCGGGGGCCACTAGGCGGAAGGGCACCTACAGAAATGAGGAGACAGAAAGAGATCAGGGGTGACTAGGGAAGGGAGGTTGAATTTGGCTGCTCACAGATGGGGTGGTCTAGGAAAACAGAGCCCCCCATCTCCACCTCCCTCCAGGCACACCCATATCCTACTGAACAGACCCCCCATGATCCCCGAGGCCCACCCATCCTCAAACAATTCTTTTTTTTTTTTTTGGTCTTTTCGAGTCAGGGTCTCCCTGTAGTCCCAGGTGTCCTGGAACTCACTCTGTAGACCAGGCTGGACTTGAACTCACAGAGATCCACCTGCCTCTGCCTCCCAAGTGCTAGGATTAAAGGCGTGCGCCACCACACCCGGCCCATCCTCAAACAATTCTTGCAGGTGGGCAGCACCCAAGTTCCAAATGAGACCCCCCCCAAGATAACTAGATGCACCTGAACTCCTTGTAGAAAACCCCAACACTGCTGCCACCACCTGCCCCCAGCGAGAACCTATCCACCCAGGGCTCCCAACAGAAGTCCAACCCAACAGACTCACCCTGTTCCATGTTGCTCAGGTTGGAGGAGGAGTTCATGTTGAGAGGCGGCTGCTTATTCTGGGAGACGCCGGGGCTAGGCATGGCTGTCTTGGGTGAGGCAACCCAGCCAGGAGAAGGCACCGCCATGGAGGGAGACTTGAGCCTGCTGGGTGAGCCAGTGGGTGAACGAACACTAAGTGAGGAGCTGAGAACCTGGGGTGACTTGAGAGGTGCTGGCGGATTGGCAGATGGCAAGGGGACCATCTGTGAGGGAGTCTGGGGTGACTTGAGGTTGGCGGAGGGTGAGGTGACCAGGGGTGAGTGCACCTGGCTAAGTGTGGGCGACTTCAGATGCCCCATGCTCGGCGAGCCCATCTGATTAATACTGATGGTGAGGTCTGAAGGCCGTCGGCCCAGTCCCCGGCTGGGAGCTGAATGCACAGACCCAGGAGGAGGATTGGATGCAGGAGGCAGAGGCATATGGCTGAGACGGGTGGTACCCACAGTGCCCATGGGCATTGAACTCTGGTCAGGACTGAACATGTCTTGAGTGTTGCCCATGTCCTGGGGCATGGCTTGGTAGGGTCCTTGACCCCCCGAGAATCCTTGCTGGCCCTGGTTGGGAAACTGTGAAGGCATAAGCATCTTCTGTGGTCCGCCCATCATGGCACTACTGTTCTGGGCCCGAACCCGAGCCATCTCCTCAGGACTGAGGCCCTGAGGCCCTAACATGTCACCAGGGCCGCGCATCTTCTGTGACAGCAGCATCTGCTGCTGCTGTGGCGTCATCTGCACGTTCAGGTTCATGTTCATGTTCATGTTCACATTCATGTTCATGTTGAGGTTACCTGGCCCCATAGGTGGGTCCACCTCCCTCAGCCCAGATTGTCCCATGGGGGGGCTCAAGAGACCCCGGCCTCCACCAAACTCCATGCCCATGGGAGTGCCAGCCAAACCCTCTCCGCCAGTCATCTGCCCCGGGAATATGGTAGGATCCATTTGCCTGTGTGCCTGCATCATCCGCTCCATCTCCATGCCCTGTCCCATGCCACTACCTGCCATGCCCAAGGGACGCTGCATGCCCATCGACCGCTTCTCTAGCAACTGGTGCCGCAGCAGCTCCTCCCGGACCCGAGGAGCCATGAACCGCTCTGCTTCACCCTGCCCGCCTGGGTAGGGCACAGCATTCTGGGCAAAATTACTGGGTCCCCCCATAGGGGGCAAGTCTTCAGTCCAGCCCATGCCTGGCCTCACAGGCCTCTGCATGGCATTCATGGGTACCTCCATGGGCATACTCTGCATGCCACCAAACCCAGGCACCCTTTGCATCTGGTTGCCTGGGAAACGAGGGCCAGGGAAAGGAGGTCCCCCCCGGAGCTGCATGGGATCTTGGACATCCATAGGTCCTCGTAGTTGTGCGCCCATTCCAGGTGGCCACTGATCTCCAGGCTTGCTGTGGTAGGGAGGCGGGGGACCCCTCCCCATCATGCCTCCCATCCCCACCATGTCCTGCAGAGGGCGACCCCCATGCAATCCGATCTGCTCCTCCTTCCGCCGCTTCTCCTCATAGTACTCTTCCTGCAGCTTGCGCCAGGCCACCTGCTCTGGTGTCAGGCTGTCCTGGCCCAGCCTCTGCATCATCATGTTCATTTGCTGCCCCATGTCCCCACCCTGGGGGTGTCCAGGCACTTCATGCTCCAGCGGGGGTCCTCCTAGGCTCTGCGTCTGTGAAATCATGGACTGCAAGGGCTCCTCGTACTTCTTCAGCCCGCTGGGAGGGGCTGAGGGTAGCTGCTGAGGGGCAGAGGGAGCTTGTGCTGGTGGGCCCCCCTCACTGGCCCCTCCTCCAGGAGGCCCCTTGAGGAAAGGCTCAGTCTCCCCACTGCGGAGCAGCAGCCTCTCGATGTCTCGCAGTGTCTGGAGGGAGCGCTCCCGGTGCTCCAGCTGCTCTTTGGACAGGCCCTCGGAGCCCACCAGGCTCCGGTGCCCATTTCCCGTGGGGGTGGTCTCCCCTAGCAGGGCTGAGCCGGGGCCACTGCCAGGGTCTCCTCCAGGAGGCAAAGGGTTGTTAGCACTGGCAGCTGTAGGCGTGTTAGGGTGAGTACCCCCAGTCCCACCACCTGTGCTGGCAGCTCCCACTGAGTTGGGAGCCAAGTCCTGACTGGTATCTTCAGGAGGCCCCTCTGAGGGCAGAGCAGGGGGGGCACTGCCAGGAGCTGGGGGTGGTGGTGGCAGTGGAGGTGGCTGAGACTGCGGTGTACCTGCTGACGGTGTATTCAGAGGTAATGGTTCTGGAGTGGGTGGCACTTTAGGGGCCTGCAGGAAGACAAAGTTAGAGACTAAGGCAGGTGAGGGGATGGCACAGCCCCTCTGAAGAGCCCGGCAGGGGTCACACTCACCTGGTCCAGCTTGGCCCGGGGCACATTTTGCTGGTGGTAGGCAAGGATGGAGTCTGCCCGGCCCTGCAGCACTGCTTCTGCCGCCCTGCACAGGGGAGCAGTCACAGGCAGCTCAGAGAGATGGACAGAGAGTAACCGCCGTCACTCACCCACCTTGCCCCTTGCATGCCCTTGCTGGGGTTGCCAGGCAGACAAAGCCTCCCTGGTCTCTCCTAAGGACTTACGTGTTGGCCAGGTGGGTGGTGAAGACATACACAAACTGTGAGGGAGGCTTTCCGGGGACGCCCCCGGCCCCACCCCCAGGGGCATCTGGACGAAGGCCTGGTGGGGGGCCATGTGGGGGGCCTGGGGCACTGCTCTCACTGAGGGGCAGCTGGGCAGTTTGGCCAGGACCCAGCTGTGGGGCCGCCATGGCTGGATCTGCTACATTACAATCTGCAGAAGAGAAAAGGGACAGCAGGTAAGTGGCCTAGAAGGAAGGAGAATCGGCTGGTACTACTGATCAGCAGTGCTCACTGCCCACAGGGTCGTCTGCTCCGAATTCTGTGTCTTCATGTCTGCCTTCCATGCTGACTTCCCCTAGACCAGTCTTTGCTCAAGATGATGACCATGGGGGCTGGAGAGATGGCTCAAGGTTAAGAGCACTGACTGCTCTTGCAGAGGACTGGGGTTCGATTCCCAGCACCCACACGGTGGCCAACAACTTTCCATAATTCTAGTTCCAGAGGAATCTGACACCTTCTTCTGACTTCCGAAAGCATTCCAAGACACAGGTGCACTAACATACGTGCAGGGAATACACTCATACACATAAACAATAAAAAAAAATTAAGTTAAAAAAAGGAATGACAACCATGTAGAGAGGAGAAGGAAAACAGGCACATGCCAAGAGGCACACAGGATCCTCACAGGTACAATCTCATGTAATCAACTCATTCCTCACAGGAAAATATCACACACCAGTTTGCAAAGCAGGACATGAGGAGGCCAAGGATGTGTTTAACTCACCCAAGGTCACACACCTAGCACTGAAATTCAGGATTGGAACCCAGAGCACACACCCCAAAGCCCTGCTTAGCTGTGCTCTGAGCTCCCCACCATGGTCTGTGTGTTTGTGTGCATACTACCTAGTGACCAGACAAGGAGAAGGCTGGCAATGAGTGATGATTCAACCAATGGATAGCTTTTCATCCTACCCCACCACTGACTGTGATTTTGTTGTTGTTGTTGTTGTTGTTGTTGACAAGACACAGCATCCATATAAGCCTCAGTTTCTCTATAAAATGGAAACGCTACTCAGCCCCCATGTGCTCTACATGAGGACAGATCAAAGAAACGAATTTACTATGTCACAAAGTAAATAAAGAATTTGAATAACAGAAAGGCTGTGTAGGAAAAAATACGTTTTCCTTTGCTCTCACAGAATGACCAACAGAAGACTTTTGCAGCCTCTGTGTACCAAGAATCACATGGGGACTCGTCACCATCAACAACCAATCGGCAAATTCTGCAACTGTGGACCTGGCTGAGTGACCTCTAATTGAATTCAATTCTGATATCATCTACCTGGGGCATCATCTCCCTCACAGGTTGAGAGCTCAGCTCTGTAATACTGCCACCGTCCCCACTTCTATTGCCAACAGCAAACCCTAGGTTGTTCTACTTGTGGATGACCTATAACCCGAGGTTCCCAGAATTCACTCCTCAGATTCTAGATTACTACAGCAGCTCTGGGAAACACTTTATTTATAATCATCAGTTTATCAAAAAGGACCCCACAAAGGAGATGAACAAAACTTGCAACGTCTGTGGGAAAGGACGTGGGGCTTCTATGGGTGTGCCAGAAACCTCCACATGCTCCGCTTTCTGGGGAAACTCACTGAATTAATTAACTTTAATTAATTAATTGATTAATTAATTAATTTATTTATTTATTTATATGAGTGTATTGCCTAAATGTGTATAAGTGCACCTGTGTCATACAATGCCTGCAGAGGTCAGAAGAGGGAGTTGGATTCCCTGAAACTGCAATTATGGACCATTGTTAGCCACCATGTGGATTCTGGGAATTGAACCCAGGTCCTCTGCAAAAACAGCCAGTGGTCTTAACCGCTAAACCAGCTCTTTAGCTACCTGAAGCCAGTCTTTTTGAATTTGAGTGTGTGTGTGTGTGTGTGTGTGTGTGTGTGTGTGTGTGGTGTGTTTCTGGAGGAAGATCAGGTGTACACTTATACAGAGCTCTTAAGCGCACAAGGCTCATGTGGAAGTAAGAGGACAACACTGGATGTTAGTCCAGGTACCTTGCATCTTTTATTTAAGACAAGGTCTCTCATTGGCCAGGAATTTTGCCTTGCAGATCAAGCTATTGGGCAGTGAGCTCCCAGAGAACCTTCTTCTCTTCACTTCCTATCTTGCCATCACCGGGATTACAGGAAGGTACCATTGCACCCGGCTTTTAAGGTAGGTTCCGGAGATCCGGACTCAGGTCCTCATATTCTTGAAGCAAGTGCTTTTTCACCTGAGTCATCTTCTTTCTCATTACTCTTTTTGGATTTTTATGGATGGCTCATTAGGCATAACTGATTAGATCAATTAGATGATCAATTCAGCCTTTACCATTCAACTCCCTTGCCTGGAGGTTGGGATATAGGACTGAATAGTCTCAACCTCTAATACTACTTTGATCTTTCCAGTTATCAATCTCCAGCTAAACTCTACCTACAGGCTGCCAGCCACCACTCAACACAGCATGTAAAAGGACACATCACTTTGGAGATTCCCAGGATTTTAGGAGTTGTATGCCAGGAAACAGGGCAAGAACAAATCTGTATTTCACAATACCATAGACTGACAATACTGGGAACATTCCCAGAATAGGCCAGCTACTCTGGGCACCAAGAGAAATTTATTTCCATAGTCACAAACTTGATTCTCAGCTCTTTCCTAGATAAGAGCTACATCTGGTCACCAGTGGGTCTACATGAGAGAGTGGACCCATTCTCATGCCTAGAAAAACAATCAAAGCCTCTAGACTACACAAAGCAAGTGATAGCACTTTCAAGTAACACAAGAGTATGGCCAGAAAGCAGCTACCGTTCCCAGGCCCAGGCCCAAGCACTCCTCTGGTCTAAGCTTCCATAAGGGTTTTGCCATGAACCTTGTCCTGCCAGTTGTGAGCTGACCTCAGTGTGTAAGGGCTGCCTCAGAAGGACACACAACAGGCTCCTGGATACAAGCCATGGAGAAAAAGGTAGGGTTTATCTCTAGAAGAACTTTCTACTATAACAACGGTGATATAACTAACATTGTTCTAAGTGTCTAACATGCATCAACTCATTTTCTCGTTGAGAAACCTAGAAGTCTAATTTTTATAGATGAAGAATTCAAAGTACTCTCCTGAATTTTTACAAATAATGAGTGCATCCTTGAGATGTGAATGAAGGAGCCTGATCTTTAAGCCTGTGCTATTAACGTCTACATCATTCTGCCCCTCCAAGAAGAATCCTTCCTTCAAGAGTTGAATGGGAGCCAGGGATGGTGGCATAATCCTAGCCTTTGGGAAGCAGAGATGAGAAGATCAGGAGATCAAGGCTACCCTCATCTTCATAGCAAGTTTGAGGCCAGCCTGCACTATACAAATCCTTGTTTTAACTTTCCTACCTCTACCTCCAAAAGAAGAACCAAATGGCTATCATTTAAAAAGTTGGTGTGGCTCATCGGTCTAGGGGTATGATTCTCGCTTAGGGTGTGAGAAGTCTGGAGTTCAAATTGTGGGACCAGCCCAGCTTATTTGCCGGGTGTGGTGGCGCATGCCTTTAATCCTAGCACTTGGGAGGCAGAGGCATGCAGATCTCTGTGAATTCAAGGCCAGACTGGTCTACATAGCGAATTCCAGGCCAGCTGGGGAGTACAGGGAGACCTTGTCTCAAAAAAACAAAACAAAACAAAAAAAAAGTTGGTCACAGTTGCTGGGCATGGTAGTGCATGCCTTTAATCCTAGCACTCAGGAGACAGAGGCAAGTGGATCTCTGTGAGGTCAAGGCCAGCCTGGTCTACATAGTGAGTTCTAGGCCAGCTGAGACTAAAGAGAGACCTTGACTCAAAAAGAAAAGAAAAGAAAAGAAAAGAAAAAGAAAAAAAATTATTCATGGCATCTTGGCAATTTCTTTTTGTCTTCTCAGTAACTTTCAAAGTTTCTACAATAGTGTCTTCTGTTATAATGAATTCAGGGTAATGGGAGAGGTGTTCCTGTCCCAGGAAGCAATGAAGGATTCTACCAGTCACGTGCTCATCCAGAGACTGGGAAGTGCTAGTCAGTCACATGGAGGCAGACGGGACCTGGGACTGGATGGCCTTTGACGTCCCAGACAGCTGTGGAGACTCCTCAGTATGCTTCACTTACTCCACACTTGCTGACTGCTTCTTCTGTTGTAACAGGCATCACAACACCTACCTCATAGACTGCTGCAAAGATTAAATACAGTAGCCAGCATACTTCCCTTCTCCTTTCTGTAGTTTCCTGCCTCAAAAAGTTTCTGGCTAGTTCTTATGCATTAAACTGTCTCTCCTTTGAAAACAGATGTAATCTTCGGGGGGGGGGGCGGGAGAAACACCAAAGAAATGTGGACAGTCTAATTCACACAGGTCTCAGATATAAAATGATCAATTAAAGAACCAAAGGAATAGAGAAAAAATCCACACTCACTCTTCATTCTGGCAACCTACCCTGGACACTTTCTGGGAGTCATTCAGAGGTTAGAGAAGGGCACCAGAGACACAGCCAAGTGTCAGCTCACTCCCAGGCTTAGCAAGGCTTTGCAAAGCA
This sequence comes from Rhizomys pruinosus, assembly GCA_009823505.1. Lineage (NCBI taxonomy): Eukaryota > Metazoa > Chordata > Mammalia > Rodentia > Spalacidae > Rhizomys > Rhizomys pruinosus. The sequence continues at coordinate 3,802,262 of VZQC01014834.1, forward strand.
AAGCCAACTGTCAAGCTCCCAGAGAGGCAGGACCTTCGTTGTCTATCCTCCATTGACCAGTAGGTGGCAGCATTGGTCAGGAAATCTGGTATAGGTGTAGGTGAGGTGGCCAGGAAAGGGACCACTTGAGACCCCACAGGGTCTGTAGAGAGAGAGGGCCACTGAGCACCCTGAGGGCAGGAGCTGGGCTACACAGTATGGGAAGGAAAAGGGTCAGACTTGGGACTGGAGAGGAACCTGGGCTCCTTCCTGGTCGTTGCTACTTCTTGAAAGTTAGTCCCATAAAGCCCTAGGTGATGAAGCTCCCTTAGGACAGCCATCCCCGGGGACACCATGAGTGTCAGTGGGTACTCACTGTGGGTGGCCCCGATGGGCTTGTCATCCTCCTCGCTGTCGGGTCCAGAGCACCATTCGTCTCCACTGTATGGCTGCTTCCGCTCAAGCACACACCTCCGCTTACTCCGGGGTGCCACCTCTGCCCAGGCAGGACACAGGAAGGCAAGACACAGGCAAGCAGGAGTAAGAGTGAGTGCCCAGATACCCTGTCACTCCCACACAGAGGCCTTCCCAGACCATTCAACAAAATGCCCCACCCTAGAGAGCACTGCCCAGATCATGGTGGGCACTTTGCCAGTCCTTGGCCCCCACCACACCACCATTTGTTTCTGATTTCTCCCTCCAGCCCTGGCCGCCTGTTTCCCCTCCCCCCCCCATACCAAGCACAGCAAAATCCTCAACCACAACTGGTTCTAATTAGGGATGGGGGGGTGCGGGAGACGCTGCCTAGACTCTTCCAGGCCCCAGTGCCGGTTCCCAAAGGCTCCCACCAGCCAGGATACCAGAGGTTTCAAGGAGATGGGGGGGGGGTGCCATTCACCCAGCGCACCTCCCTCTCTGTGCAAGGGATGTAGCAGGAAAGTACAGGCCATTGAGACCAGAGCCCCATCACTCTGTGTGGCCCCTTCCGTGAGTGGCACCCTGATCAGCCCCAACCCTGAATGAACTGTTGACTGATGGAATGGAGGTAAGGAGAAAGGTAGCAGAAATAGTATATGTTGGATGGGGAGCACAGGATAAGGATTAGGTAAGGGATGGTCTCCTGGCCAATTTGGGTCTTGGGCTCTGGAAGACACTAAGGGCCTAGGGATAAGGAAACGCAGTACCTTTGGCCTCTGAATCCAGAGATGGAGTCCCAGCCTCCCGCTGCTCTCCAGAGTCCACCGACACACTCCGCTCACGTTTCACCTTGCCCTTGAGCGAGCTGAAAGGGGGCACTCCTGCCTGGGGGTTCTTCAGACTTGAGTTGCTCGGTGAGATCTGGTTGGCCTTGGCCCCATGGCTCCCCGCCCCCACACCCTTGGAGCCCAGGTTGCAGGTAGGTCCTTGGTTCACATTCTGGTGCTGAGATTGGGCCCCACCATTCCCTGTTTTGCCATGATTGGTCAATTTATTTTCTGGGTGCATTGGCTTGGCTGGGGCAGGGGGGCAGTGGCCTCGGGGGGACAGCGGCGGGCTCCCTGGAGCTTCTCTCCTCCTGGGGTGGGGTAACCTGGGAGAAGGCAGGAGAAATGGGAAAGGGTCATCTACCAGAAGCCGGTTCGTTTGAACTTTAACTGCCCTACCCCGCCTCACCTAATTGTGTAGGGGGTGACTGAGTACTATCTTGAGACCACTTGCTATGCCCTACCTCTCAGTAGTTTCTTGGATTAGTGGAGATGACCCTGCCTACTTTGGGGAATGCAGATAAGGTAACATCCCCTTATCTCCTAGGCCCAATCCAATTGGAAACCAGGGCTTCAACTTGGCAGAATCTACCTACCTTCAGCCCCCAAATCCACAGGCTGCCACCAGTCCCTGGCAGCCCTTTCTCTCGGGTACCTGATGAGTTCCTAACACCCTCCTTTCTAGGATTTAGACCCCAAGGCTCCAAACCCCAACTAGGCTGTGTCCCAACAGCTAGCAGAGAAGGGCCACAGGACCTGTGAGTCACTGCTCATGCCCCAGCCCTATTCCCTAGGGGAGTAGGGGAAAGCACAATTGAGAGTGATACCCACTGGTCCAGGCGGCTTCCCAGAGCCCTGAAAAGGGTGGGCCAGTAGGCCCTGCAGGCAGGCGGAGACTAGAAGAGGGGGGAGGGGAGTGGTATGACAAGCAGACCAGAGTGCAGCTTGAAGCCAAGGATTCCAGCAGCCTAGGCTGCTGGCCCTTTAAGCTCCAGCCCGCTCCCCCCCACCACCTCCCCCTCCCCGGAGACCTATTAATAGCCGCTGGAAAGATCACATCACGGGAGAGGATATTTATCCCCCCTCATTCCACACCAGCTCAGATTTATTTCAGCTCTGCTGTCCTGCTGCCGCCTCCTGGCCCTGTCTGCCCGCTTCTCTTGGGGAGGAGGGAGACAGGCACCACCCCCACTCCAGCCTCCATCCCTAGCTAGACTGAGGCTGATAGGCCCATGGCACCGCACTAGGATATGTGGGGGTCTGCTGTAAAGATTCGGGGGGTGGAAGAGGTAGGAGGGACCAGAAACAGCAATAGCTGGTTGGCAGGCTTCTCTGCCCTCTGTGCCCAGGCCCTAAGGCTGGCTGCCACCTCCTGCCAGGGTCAGACCTTCCCACTCTACCTCCCTTCAGCCCAGCCCCCAGGGGGGGGCTCCTCTCTCTAAGCCAGCACCACTCCAAGGCTTGGCCCCATCAGCTGGGACCCTTCCCGTCCCAATCTCCACACACACATATCCCTCCCTCCCCAACACCCACACACCTTGTCTTGTTAGCCAGGATCCTCATGGCTCCCACACACAGTGGGGCTACGGCCCCTGTGCGTGCCCAGGGCCCAGCCAGGTACTCGGTACTGGAGCAGGGACTGCAGCAACAAGCCCCAAAGAGAAAACTTGTGACTTAGGGAGGGGGTGTTTGAGGGGGAGGGGAGAAGGAAGGACCCTACAGTCCAGGGACTAAGGAACTGGATAGGGTAGGTAGGGTGGGATTGTAAAGGGAAGACTACAAGACAAGGTCTCCGTCCCGGAGGCCAGCCCTGTCCCCATTCCTCCCGCGCCTAGTCCTCAGGGAGCTTGCAATTTCTAGCAAGCCCCCCACCCCGGGCCCCGAAGGGCTGCAGACACAGAATTCACTAATAGGCTAGGTCTCCAAGTGACGCGTGGGGCGGCAGCGAGGTCTGCTCTAGCCCTCGGGGACTCCCACTCCCAGACACGCCCCTCACCCAGGATTCGGGAATCCCTCACGCCCCGCCCAGCGCTGCGCCCAGCCTCGGGGCGCTGCAGCCACCAAGGGGCCTGGGTGGGGGCACTGCCCTGCCCCGCCCCCAGCTCCAGGCCTAGCCCGTGCCCATCCCGGCAGGCCCGGACGGGCAGCAAGAGGCCTGGCGGGGCCCCGGGGCTGCAGCTGGGCTCTTCTGGAGACCAGTAACGCTGGCTCAGATTCCTCCCCAACCGCAAGAATGCAGGAGCCTCCCCCCCCGCCCCCCCCCCCCCCCCCCCCCC